>CM059199.1:5699518-5959122 GCA_030323885.1 Branchipolynoe longqiensis
TATTTGCTTGTACCTTCTCTATTCTCCTGATTGTTAGCCGTACCATTATCTTGCATTCTCCTTTTATTATTACAGTCAACCTCCCTGTAATAATTAAGACTTCTGAATTTTTTGGAACACCACTTACAGCAATGGCAAAAACGGTTAGGCGTTGAGCCATGTGATGTGCTAGTTTCAGTTCATTTCGGGTCTTATTTGAAACATAGAATACCAACAAAAAATATAGATATAATGAATTAAAATGTTATAATCTTTTATCTGGCAGTGCATTTACTTCAATCTGATCAGCATGTCATATACCATCTGCATTTAGATCTAGAGAAATCTTGTCACTCACCTAGTGTCAGAACTATAACCAGAGTCAGTTTTACTTATTTTATTCATGTTTTTATTTATATCCTCTGGTTAATAACATCTGTAGAGCTAGGACATAGATAGTGTTAATCAAACATTGGTTATATATTTCTTTGAAGCAAGTGTATGTTGACACATTTGACATTTTAACATGTAGAACAAAAATTAAGCATGGTGATTAAATATCAGTGACTGATTGTTTTGTAAGGAATTGTATGGTTCTTAACTCAAAATGCTTAACTATGGCTAGTTTTGTTTTAAATATATTCATTATATCATTATATTGAATGTGTGCATCCATATTTATGCCAAATTGTTTTGTATTTTTGATTAATTTTGAATAAATTTGAAGTTTTGCCCTACGCGTATCGGCAAACTCAATGGCCAGACGCCTTTGTTTTGCTCTCGATGCTGTTTTCAGCGCATGCGCAGTCAGAATAACGATCTCGTCTATTCAATAAAACTCAACTCTTATTTCATGTATTATACCATGTTTAATTAGTATACAATTAATTATCATTTCATATAGTTGGTGTTATATTGTTAGACATCTTTTCTGACATATGCAACATGTGTATTCATTGCTTCGCATTAAATGCATTGTTTTTCTCTCTCGGATTAATTGATAATAGAATAAATGCATTTTGCACTAGTCCTTTAATTAAAGCTGCATAGTCCGATGAAGCATCAAATTATCAAAAACAAAATAATTATCTACATATCTAACCTCTATACTGATGCACTTATTAAGCATTTGTTGTCACATATTAAGGGAATACTGAATTTGTTTAATAGAACATAGACAAGTGAAGTGGACAGAAGGAACACCACCGAAATCCTTGCCAACCTTGCGACACTAGGACCAGATGCAGAAATAAAAACTGTCATTGTGAAATACAACCCAGATCAGCCTGCCGATGCCATATACACAAATCTTCTGAAGTGTAGTGCAGCTGCCCTCAAAAAGACTGCACAGTTCTTGAATCTCGGAAAGACTGTAAATCTTACTAAAAACCACATCACAAACTGGGTTATCCGGAAAATCTGAAATTTTCTACCAGAGACTTGCAGTATATGCAACAAATCATACTGTATTGAGTTTGACAGACCACCATTGCTGAAATGCTTTTTATGTGGACAAGGCATTCATGACAAGTGCTACATTAGCCAAACCGATGGCCGAAACCCACTCCCCCGAATAAAGGGACTCCAATGGATGTGTCCACATTGTGAATCGCGAGCAACACTGGGCCAACTAGAAGTTTGTGAAAGTATGCACTCTGACCAGAGCCAAAATGAGTCACGAAAGGACAAACAGGAATCTGGGTCAACAAATACACAAGACCCCAAAGAAGATGAAGCTGGTGTGGTTAATACACTGGTAACCAAAGAAAAAACCAGGGATCCCACCCACTACAATAGTGAACAAATTCAGCCACAACCAATCAAGGAGAACAAACCGATCTTACCCAACAGTTATTAAAATTGCATGGTCTGATGAAATATATATTTTTCAAAAGGAAAATACTTATCTAGATTTGATTCATTATACCCAACTTAGGTATTGGTGAATTAACTAGTAATTTGGGACAGCATATACAGAATAATCAGTGAATCGACTACCTCATCCCATTAGACACTTACTTTGAGGAAACCATTAGGCATGGAGCCCACAAATGAATTAGGTCAATCTTGTGACCTGATTTGTCTTGCCCTCATTCCCAATACCATATATGCATTAGTCAGGTTCCAAGACATACACATTACTAGGTCAACTCACATCACATGACCATCGCGAGATAGTAATCTGTGTCATAGGTACAGGACTTTTGGCAAAATTGTTGAAATGATTTTGGGTTCTTTCAGCTCAAATTGCTCTGAAATTAGCATGTTTTCATCAAAAGTACTCTGGTCTAATGATTAATAGGTTATAATGATCAGTTTGATATATTTATCTAAAAAATAAGGCAAAAATTCAAACGCCATCGGACTATGTGACTTTAATTATATGAACCCTGTGTATGAGCAACTATATCCAGTTATGATTTCAGAAGTAATTATAATTATTGGTTCATGATTAGATAAGATATATCTGCGTACCCGCCAGTGATTGGGTGATGGAGCCTGGGGCTGGTCATCTACTGCTTCAACCTACTCAACCTCACCTCCGACGGTGGCGCCACCTCCTGCCGCTTGCTATCTGCTCATAACCTGGGTCATTTTTTGCATAATAAATCAGTCAATTGTAAATATTGTGGCAAAAGGATAGTAAAATCCAGGGTAAAAATTCCATTTTTTTAAAGTTACAGTCCTGCTGTACTCAGAAAGGTTAAACAAACTTCTTGATTTAGGCTTACATTAAATTTAGTAAAAATACTTTAAAAAAACTGTTGGTGCAAGGACATAAAATCAATGCAGTTTTTAATCAGTTTGTATTTGAGTGTAGGTGGGCGCTGACATGCAATACATTCAGCGGAAGGTTTCCCTTTGAGCAAAAAACACATAGCAATCAAGAGTGGCTAATGCAGCAGTTAAGGACTATTTGGTCCCAGCGACATTACACATATAATCTGCAGTTTCATCTCTCGTAACTGCCACATGGATTTGATATAAGCGAATATGAATGGTCTCAGATCAGAGTCGGGTGATCAGACATTGTGCAATGTCACAGTACAGAGCCTTTTTCGCAGCCCGATCGGTGCGCTCGGCATAGAGGGCGGCTATCTTCTGTCATTACTGGAGGTGGGGGAAACAGTGAAGCAGCCACACCGACCTGTCAATCACACCACTCCTCCTGCCAGCCAGACCCTACTTCCCCAGCCAATCACAAGCTTGCACACCACCCACTCTTCCTGCCGCCTCAAGCCTCCCTTACCACTTCACTCTTCCACTGACACCCATCAGCCACACATCTCTTCTCAAAAACCCACTATCCATTACCCACTTTATTCACTGAAACCGAAGCATAAATATTTCTTAATTCTATGAAGCAAAATATATTCGTCACATATACATCTTCATATTTACCTGCTACCTTTGATTTGACAAATGTAATAAAACATGTAGCTTAATAGACTTTGAAAGTCAAATCAACAGCATTCTGTGGTCGCCATTTTGCCTTTTTGCATTCTCTCCCATTTCACCGCCTGTGTGCGAATATAGACACACACTGCATTGCATTCTCTCCCATTTCACCAAGTTGATCTGTGCCAATATAGATAAACACTGCACATTGGAATTCCCCCCCCCCCTCCACCTCTCCACAGTTAATTCCTATTTGAACCAGTTTTTGCTAAGATTTAGGCATAGTTGTCATTCACCCCTATTCTGCTTTGCGAAACTGTTAATCTAAGGCCAAATAAAGAAAATTAATTAGTGATCGTCCCCGCCATGCCTGAAAAATGGCCTGCCCCTGATTTTCTTTTTTAACTGTAAAAAATGTGTTTGTCTAGCAGCAATTCAACTTTCGCATCAATTTTTAAGTCATTGGTTTGACTCAACCCAAGGTTCAACCCCAGGAGTTAGAATCCCATGACCTACCAGAATGGGAGGCGGATGCTCAACTCATTCGGCCATCGTGTCTGGTTACGTATTACATCTACATCATATGCCAGAATAAAATCAAAATCAAAATAAAAGCTGCCCACCCCATCCTGATTTGTGAGATCAAAGGGACGATCATCAATTTATATTTTTTATTTGGCCTAACACTCAGTATGAATTACAGCTTTGTGTTGAAGAGTATGTCCGAACTGTTGATGGCCTTTCCCCCGTTAGGTGTTGGCTTCTCGTCCTGTAAAGACAGCGCTGGGTTGATAAAGACCCCCGGCATCACGTCCGACTGTGTTCCATTGCTGACGGGCCTTGCATGCTTTTCATCTTGGTCATCAATGTAACTTGGCTGTAAATGATAGAATTGAACTTGATTGGTCACAGAAAATTGAGCAAGGGGTGGACTTTTTCCAGTTTGCACACATGCAGAGATACCAACATTGTGTGACCAAAAATAGGGAGATTTAAAGATTTTATTAGGAAGATAAGTTTTGTATGGAAATATGTGGCACTACAATCGGACAGAGGCCTATATCATGACATAGTATAATCGTACAATCATCGTCATCATGCTGTCGGTTGCGATGCGACAAAGACTGCTTTCATTACTTCACTGCCGCTCTCCATTTAGCTCTCTGCTGTGAGAGTTGCGTCCATGAGTCGGTCTTAAATTTCATGAAAGCTGCCTGCAAAAGTGTTGAAGTGCCGCTGGCTTTTGCAAGTTACCAGCGGCACTCTCTCGGGGAGCAAATAGAGGTTTCACACCGGCAAGAACATGTCAAGACAGGCGCAAACTATTTGTCCCTGCAGTTGAATCGTACAATATATAATATGTATATATAATTATATTATTTACTTTTTCATACCAGTCCCACCATATATCACACCATATGTCTATGTATCATTTTCTAGGTTCTGCTTACCACCTTGAGCTGCTGATGTAGCTGATCTAGCCTTTCGTATTAGCTGATTTTATTTTTAGGTGGGTCAGAGTAAAATTCGGGAGATTTGCACATGTAATCATAATATCAGATGAGAGTAGCCAAAATCGGAAGTCTTCCTACAAAATCGGAGCAGGAGGTCAGTTGGTTTGTGGCAGTTTGGAATGGGTTTGGCTCAAGGGGAGCACGGGGGGTGGTCCCCTGTAGGTTTTTTAGTTTTTGCCAAAGACATGTGAGGGAGGTGGGCCATGAGATTTTGGTGCACCAGAGTTTCCACTTTCTGTCATTTTCAGATGTGATGAGCTCGTTCAACAATTCGGTGGCAATGTTTACTAGTTGTTTGGTGCCTGGGTTGATGTTGGAACGGAGCTTGCGGAGGAGTTTGTTTTTGTGGTATTTGGCTCTCCTGATGGCAGGAGAGTTTGTGGTGCCGGGGGGGCGACGGTTTGTTGTCTGTTGGATGGTGGCTTCCATGGCTTGGCGGACGAGTGTAGTAAGCTCGTCGCAGGGGTTGGGCGGGTTGGTGTGTGTGAGGTGTTGGTTGAAGGGTTCCCAATCAGCTCTATCCAGGTTAACTATACATATATATATATTCGACTTGACTCTACCTGACCTGACTCTACCCGACCTGACTCTACCCGACCTGACTCTACCCGACCTGACTTTCCCCGACCTGACTTTCCCCAACCTGACTTTACACAACTTCACTTTACACGACTTGGCTTTACACGACCTGACTTTACATGACAACCTGTCTGGTAAACTTAAGTAGGGAAAAGTCAAGGCGGAAAAAGTCAAGTCGGGAAAAGTCAAGTCGGAAAAAGTCGGGAAAAGTCAGGCAAAGTCGGGAAAAGTCGGGCAATGTCACGAAAAGTCAGGCAAAGTCAGTCAAAAGCCAAGTGGCACCATGCGTCAAACCACAAAAATCGCTGCAAAAGCAATTATATCTGTCCGCGCAATGCCCGCGCCAGTGTGTTTGGCTTCTCTTTATTACACACATTTAGACTTTTCCCGCATGACGCCCGCGTGACGTCTGCGTCCAGTGCGTTCGCCGCTTTATGATTAGATAACAGATTCACCCCATATACTGCTGCAGTATATATTATATTATTACATTATATTATTTTATTATATTATAGTTATTTCCATTGTTGTTCTCCGTAAGACCCCACCATTATGTATGCTAAAACTAAACTTATATACATGCTCAAACGATGAGAAAAGAAACTTGAAGCAACCCTGACATATTAATATCTTACACTGTTATTGAAGAGAGACACGCACAACTCAACACTGATTCTCCAGCTTGGAATGATCTAATTAGTGTTAACCTTAAAACACTAATACTAATAGAACAATAGGATGGCCAATGGAGCTACTACATTGGTATTTTCCACACTCCTATGTGTGACTGGATGGCTGTGGTTTGGGGAAACTGGACCTACTTTAATACACTGGTTGACTGGAAACTTAATTAATTCATGTAAACTTATGGTTTTTGGGGCATTGGGGCAGTGGGACACGGTGATCGAGAACTGTGACGGGAGACAAAACTACAAAGTGGTCAGGTCAAGAATGGTGGAGGTCTAGGGATCTATTTCAGGACTGACCTGCATGTGGATGCAAGCAAGTATGTGGAACAAAATTGCTCTATTCCAAACATTGAATTCCAATGGGCTGTCATCACTAGAGCCTACACAAAAAGAATATTAGTAGCTAACATCTACATACCTCCAGATGGAAATCTAAATGAAGCAATAGAGCAAATAAGCATGTCTATGAATCAGATCCCAGACATTAACACATATGAAGTGCTCCTAATTGGTGATTTTAACATTGACTACAGCGCTAAGAGGCACTCACCTATATGAAGAGGCTATATGAAGCAATTTGCAGCAGAACATGAACTCCAGCAAGTAATTAAACAACCAACTAGAGTATCAAGGACCACACAAAAAACAATAGACCTTGTTTTCACTAATATTAAGTAGTGTACAAAATTGGGTGTATTGAACTGCAATCTAAGCGACCATAAACCAATATATATAATAAAGAAAAAGCCCAGAAATGACAAGAGAACCACCATCCACTGGGGCCGCACCTACAGGAATTCTAACTTCATTGATCTAGCAGCCACTTTGAGGGAAAACAATACAGCAGAAGTACTAACAGAGGACAAAATGCCGGGACATGCTATAAGAAATGATTGTCAATGCTGCAAACAAACACTGTCCCCTGGTTGGATTCGACATAAGAAACAAAACAGCTGGTTATTTGAACAATGAACTGCTAGAATTACAATATGTCAGAGATTGTTTCATTCAGAAATCAGAAATAACAAGAGACCCTGAGGATCAATTTATAGCTGAATGTATGGTCAGGAAGGCCAGAAACGAGCTGCGAAAAGCCAAGTCTAGGCACTGCTTAGAACAGATAAATAAGTACAAGCAAAATTCAAAGAGACTCTGGTATGAACTGCAACAAATTAACCCGGAAGCAAAATCCATTATCAGCAACCTCAGTAATGAAGACACTGGGGAGAGAATACTAGATAGCCTCCTGGCAGAAGAGATTAACAACTACTTCATTGATGTAGGGGAGAATCTTTCCAGAAAGATTGACCAGGCTTTAGATAGTCAGAACACCTACACGGTCACCACTAATGATCAGACGTATGATTTGACTGAGATAACACAGGAGCAAATCCTCAGAAAGGTCAATGCTGCATCAGCATATAAGTCATCTGGCATTAAAGACATCAGCTCAGTCCTAATGAAGGTTTCAATTGCTGCACTCATAAATGAATTCACCCACCTGTATGACCTAGTGGTCAACCCTGGTATTTTCCCAGAAAGCTGGAAAGTAGCTACAGTTCCACCCACACCAAAGGTCAATAACCCAAGATACTGTAGTAAGCTGCATCCAATATCTATTCTCCCTCTTCCTGGCAAAATCATAGAACAAATAATACATGATGAGATAAAAGCATTTTTAGAGTCTTCCAATTACCTAACCGCCCAACAAAATGGATTTAGAAAAGACAGATCAACAACTAGGCTATTGGCCTCTCTTATGGATGAGGTATTGACCAACATGGACAAAGGTGAACTTACAATTGCAGTATACCTCGACTTCAAAAAAGCTTTCGATACAACTGACCATAGAATACTATTGCAGAAAATCCAAAATGCAGGACTGGGGAAGAAAAATATACATTCATGACCAACTACTTAACTAATAGGAAACAATGCACAAAACTTAATGACAATGAGTCAACTTTCACGACTGTTTAAACTGGAGTTCCGCCTTCTTTTTTAATCTTTATAAATGATCTACCCCAAGTATCAGAGGATGCAACATTCAAATTATTTGCAGACGATGCAGCACTCACAGTACACAATAAAGATTTCCAAATAGCAATGGATCAGGTTCGGACGGTGCTTACCAGAGTTAACCTATGGTGTAGTGAAAACAAACTATCCCTTAGCACCAATAAAACTGAATTAGTCATCGATGGCACCAAAGCAACAACCCATTACACTGCGTATTGGTGGAAACCAAATTAAGGCTTAACCTATGGTGTAGTGAAAACAAACTATCCCTTAGCACCAATAAAACTGAATTAGTCATTTATGGCACCAAAGCAACAACCCATTACACTGCATATTGGTGGAAACCAAATTAAGGCGACAAGTGCATACAAGTACTTACAAATAGTGATTGATTCTACCTTAAATGGGAAGCAACAGCTGGCTAGACAAACTCAATCATTGGGACTAAAAATGACTACAATCAGGAAGATGAGGAGCACCATAAGTGAAAACACTGCCCTACTACTATATAAATCAACAGTTCTGCCAATAATAGAATATAATGATATAATTTATGGATTACTCACGAAGCAGCAACTGACTAAGCCACAAAGGATCCAAAACCGGGCCTGAAGAACAATTTTTGGGGAAAAACACTAAGTGTAAAGAAAATGCCTCAATATGTTAATATCTGCTATGTTCATTGTTATCTTCTCTAGTTGATTGAGTATTGGTAATCAGATTTATTATAGATGCTCCTTGATTGATGATGTGACTGATTGATTGACTTTGAGATTCATTAAAAAAACACTGTAGATATGTTGATGATGATTCTGTTAATTGCTCGCATAACTTCATAATCATGTCAGATTTCACCCGCGGTACCGCCATCAAAATGATTATGTGATACTGATATATATGCCGCTGGAGTCGATTGTCATTGTAATAATGTTATGTTCTTCCAACTTCTGCTTCTTCGTTCATCCCTGCCCTAGGCAGTAATGTCACATATAATTGGGGTGCTATAAAAATAGATTTTAAGTCACATGTGAATTAACCAGTGGTGGTTATTACATCAACACCGAATTACCGCAAAAACGCTGATTTCCCCCCATGGGATTAGCACTGTCAGGGAATTGTGGGGAAAATGCCGGAAATCAGGTTTCAACTATCCTCGTTGTGGCTATATTATCGCCCATACCTAACCAGTCTTGTTTGTGTTTTATGTCCTAGCAACACCTAAAGTCATATAAGAACATAACCAATTGCTGTCATATACATCCTGATTCCTTGGCATTTTGTTTAGCATTATTCAATAAATATACAAAATCGTGGAAATCTGCGAAATCGCAGAGATCTTTCATCCCTGGGTGTAGGTGGATGCTTTGCTGTCCCCATGTGCCCAAACCAACGGCAGTGATAGATAAAACATTCACCCCATACTGCAGTATCCTGAGTAGGGGTGAAGAACAACCCTATATAAAAGCTGGCGAAAAATATCTACATGTTGTATAAATGAAATGAGCAGATAAATTCTCAATTTAAGAAGCAAAATATATTCTTCACATATATCTTAATATTTACCCGGTACTTTTGATTTGAAAAATATAATAAAACATGTAGTTCAATAGCCATCTTGTCTTTTTGCATTCTCTCCCATTTCACCAACTCTATGCCGATATAAGTAGCAATTTGATACAGGAACCAGGGATTGTACGTCCTGTTTCCTACTAAAATTATTTTAGCCTGTATTTCGATTACGTTGTCATTCACCCCTACTGTAAGTATGGGGTGAATCTTTTATCTACAGCAGTGAATGAGTGTCTCACATCATTTAATCGCACCCTCTTATATTTCTGTACCCATGAACTTTAGAGATAGGATTCCATTGAACTTACCTCCATTGGGTCTACCGGGCATTGGAGTCTTCTCCGTAGAGACTGTGGCAGGCATTTGAAGCAGTTGCTGAAAACTGGGCAGATGAGGCGGGGATCCACAGGCTTTCCCTTAGAGGGATCTGAATAAGTCAAAAGATAGCAGACAGTGACTCAAAAGGATTGATTAAGTTACGCCCTGTGCACCTATGAAAGTCATGGAATTATCAAGATGGGTAGGTATATTATATGTCATAGTAGGTCCAGAATTCAGTAGTTTTATTGTTTTTTGGTGTTTTACATCCTAGCAACATCATAGGTCATATCAAGATGAGTACTGACTTGTGATAGTGCACATTCATGGCGACTTTATAGTGCTTCCCCACTGGGAGACCAGGCCATCAACCCTATGTATGACCCAATATCGCATACAGTCACATTATCCTGATACTGCGCCTACCAGTCCTTCAACACTATGTATGACCCAATATCCCACACAGTCACATTATCCTGATACTGTGTCAACCAGTCCTTGTCCTATCCTATTAATGCAGAGCACCTGGCTAGGAAGTGAGAAGTATCATTTTTGTAAGTCATTGGTTTGACTCGCCCGGGAATTGAACTCCCGACCTTCCGATTCGCCCACCGCGTCGGGTGGTGGTAATGATGGTGATGGTGGCGGTGATGGTGATGATGATGGTCATGGTTGTGATGATGGTGGTTGTGGTGATGATGTTGGTGATGATGCTGATGGTGGTGATGGTGACGATGATGGAGGTGGTTGTGGTGAGGATGGTGGTGGTGGTTGTCGTGATGATGGTGGTGGTGATGCTGGTCATGATGATGATAGTGATGATGATGATGATGATGACAAAGGAAGTGTATCAGATAAACTCACTGGTTAGGATGCTAACTATGAGACCAACAACGACGACAATGCCAGATGCAAGTGCTCCATACCATATGTAGGAGATGCCATAGAAGTCGAGGTGGGCGGGGCTGTAATTAAAAGGAGATATAGTCAGATATGGTCTGAACAGCAGTGAGAAGAAGGTCAAAGGTCAGGAAGAACAAGCTCTCTTATTCCCTTGACAACTTCTGCAAGTGTCATTCAGATCTTTGCTTTTCAACTCATTTTTCGACTTTGAATTGTAGCATTTTGAAGTCAGGTTCTCTTCTTTTTGGTAGTCAGATTTAAATTATTTGAAAAAAAAAGAATTTGAGTAGATCATTGGTTATGGTTCTGCGTCTTAGCAAAATCTGAGGTAATCAGGAGGAGTCATTTTGTTCATGGTGATGGAATAACTAATACATAGGCTATAGCCCTATATCAAAATGTGCATTTGAAACAAGTACATTTTATGTGGGATATTGGTGAATTTCTAACTGCAAACCCATTCAATCTCCAAGTTAAGTTATCTTGCAATAATCGAAGGTTATACGTATCACGTGGTTCCTTAAAAGGAGACAATACTTTTTTTTTAATTGTGGGAGATTAATTGATTAAGCTGAGGAAATGTCAACAACAAACAATAATATTGGTCTTCCTCATTCCACTGATCCTTGCTCTAATCTAGTAAATTAAATGATGAATGTCAGGTTCGATGGGGACAAGTATACAATTCTAAGTCACTGTTTTGCCTCAACCAGGGATTCCAATTCCATGACCTACCAAAATGGGAGGTGGACACTCAACTCATTTGGCCAACCCATCTGGTGTAGTTCCTCCCCCTGTATTTAGGACATACATATGTGGAGTTAAATGTTATCCTTATCAGGAACAAATTAATATAGCAGTATAAATGCCCATAGTATATCAGATATCCTTAACTCTTTGACTGGCGCATCAGTTGTGGCAGTGGTGAAGGCAGAAGTCAAAGTCGATGTCATCACAGACGTGGTGATGTTGGTGCTGTTGTTGATAGGACATCCTTCTGTTGAGAAAGGTGCCATGCGGGCTGGCGTCTTGTAAATTTGTGCACCCACTCCAAGCCAGAACGAGAAAAGCAGTCCTGAGAAGAAGCCCACATATGCGCCTATCTTGTTGGCACAGGGGTACAGGATCCCCAGAAAGAAGAGTCCGAGCTGTGGTCCACCAATCATTCCAAATAGCGCTAATGCCGCCTAAGGGGAGATAACATAGGTTAGCTTTTTATTTATAAAGGTTGACTTGGGAAATATTTGAAGTACAAACATACAAATTTAATGTTGATGCACACGCCAAACTGTTGGATATAATTAACTCCAGTAGAAACATATTGTATTTAATTGACTTAGTTTTTCCTTTTGATGCTGCAACAAATGTTTAATAAATTTACCAGTATGTAAATTAGATCTGAAAGGTCCAGGTGAAAAAATTTACAAATGCCATCACGGGTGAAATGAATTTACCACATTAGACTTGAAGCTGCCATCCTTCTGTAATCAAATCTTTATTTTACAGAAGCTACCACATCCCCTACATGACGGCCTACTCAATATGAAAGTGATAATAGTCCTGCCGATATGTGAAATATTTGGAAGTATTGTGGGTTTTATGATACCAGCTTGAAATTTGGCAACCAGCTAGACTATGCCTCAATGATCATTTTTAGCTATAGGCCCTACGGCCATCTCAGATTCGACCTGTGACAGAAATGGCAGCTATTTTTAAGATGGCCACCATTTTTGTCACACGTCGAATCGGAGATGGCCCAATAGCTAAAAATCATCATTGAGGCATAGTCTAGCTGTGTGCCAAATTTCATGCTGGTATCATCAAATCCACAGTACTATAAGGAAAGGTGTGACGATATCAGAGGTGGATGTTAATAAAGGGAGTGTTTTGAAAACATTGTTTAATTACCTGGAGAATGCCACCTAGTTGGGAGGCGACAAATGTCAGGGCAATGCACACCACACCGTAAGCTATAGCTGCAAGAAAATAACAGGTAATGGTGGCATTCCATATGCAGTTGTAAAGGTTGCATTCCATATGCAGTTGTAAAGGTTGCATTCCATACAAACAATTTTGTCAACTATATACATGGATACACCCAAATCCTACTGCATACA
Organism: Branchipolynoe longqiensis; assembly: GCA_030323885.1. Classification (NCBI taxonomy): domain Eukaryota; kingdom Metazoa; phylum Annelida; class Polychaeta; order Phyllodocida; family Polynoidae; genus Branchipolynoe; species Branchipolynoe longqiensis. The sequence goes on from CM059199.1 coordinate 5,712,605, forward strand.
AAACAATACAATGAATAAAAGAGTATATGATCATGCTAAATTAATACTAAGTAAAGGTATTAGTATTTACTGAATTGGAAATGCTAAACCAACAACTAAAACCTTTTAGGTGAATGTAAAATGATTTAATGTACCTCATACACATTACTTATTGCATTGGGTAGGCCTACATCTTTAATTTCAGAATCTACTTCACACTTCAATTTACTATATAAACCATGCACACACAAGAAACTACAGGGCAATATCAATTCTCCAAACCCCAGGCTAGCTCATTGAAAAAGTGTTACATAGGCACATACATGAATACCTGGGAAAAAAACAATATACTAAACGAAAGACAAGGGGGCTTCAGGAAACTGCACTCCACATCAAAAACAATAGCTAACCTAACAAATGACATACTGGCATCAATGAACCAAAAACAATTAGTTGGAGCAGCCTTCATTGACTTCAGCAAAGCATTCGACACAGTGGACCATAATATGAAAAAAACTAAAAAACATGGGCATAAAATCCAACACCATGAACTGGATAAAATGCTACCTGAGCAACAGGCAACAAAAAAACTAAAATAAACAATACACTATCAGACAACCAACCTGTCACATGTGGTGTACCTCAAGGGTCAGTGTTAGGGCCACTGCTCTTTTTAATCTACATAAATGACCTTGAGAAATGGCTGCAAACTGAATGCCTCCAACTGTATGTGGATGACACAGTCATATATGCAAAGGGCACCAAAGAAGACGAGGTACTAGACAAATGCCAGAAAGAAATCTTCACTGTAAACTAGTAACCAAACATTAGAAAATGTAGACCATACAAATACCAAGGCCTTGAGTTGGACAGCCAACTAAACTACAACCTATGTATAAAAATAATCATCCAAAAAGTAAACCACAAACTGTGGCTATTTGCAAAGCTAAGAGACTACATGACACAAAAAATGTCAATAACAATTTTCAAGGGCATGGTGCTCCCCTATTTTGACTATGGGGATGGAATCTACATGGGTGCAAAAAAAGAACTTCTAAAAAAACTGCAAATACTGGAGAACAGAGCCAAAAAAATCTGCCTAAGAGTAGACAAGCTGCACCCCACCTATGACATACACCAAAGAATTAAAGTCAAATTGCTAGAAAATAGGAGAATGATTCATTTAAAAATATTAGCATATAGCGATAGTCAAAACAATAAAATCCTAAAAAAGACTACAAAGGAATACTGGAGCAAATAATGCACCACTACTAAGGCAGACCAGAAGCCAAATAAAAGCTCACGAAAGAAGCATGCTGGAAATGGCTGCCAAAGTGTGGAACGCCCAAACGGTAAAGGAACGACAAATTGCTGATGTAAAAACATACAAAAACTATCTGTGCATAATAAGGCTAGGAAAACCCCACTAAGCTGTGCTGCAACGGGGCATGCGATATGTCACGGCCCACCAGCGGGACGGCTAATGGAAGGTAACCATGCCAAAATTAGCCAGATAGCACACCGCATAACTACGCACACGCCTATGATATGTAAATAGGAGTAGGCTAGTCTAGTAGTAAGAGTAGAGACAAAAGAAATATATATATATATATGCAAAGAAAATTTAAAAAAACCAACATAGACTACTAACCATATCAACCAACTACCTACCTGCTACTGTAATGCAGGCAATCAAACACCTTACCAGCTGATACTGTGTGATAAGATAACACCAACACTACAGCTGGCCAGCATTGAAAACAAGCCTGAATACTCGGGCTTATATGCTATGGAGAGTATAAATACAACCCCAACATTTTTTTTTTTTAAAGCACACACAAATTGTATAAATACGTAAATACCTGTAACCCTTATGGTCGGAAGACCAGTGCTACGGCATTGACAAAAGATATATATGAATAAAATTCATTTACCCCCCCCCCCCACAAGTGGTCTCCGACATAAAATGCAGGAATCTGGCCGAGACCTTAGTGCCACGTAACAGGTTTTTGCAGAACCAAGCCATGGTGAGAAAAACGTGGAAATTAGACCGAGACCATGGCGTCACCTAGAGGGGAGTGGCAGAACCAATTGCCAATTTCCACGGATTTTCCCCCATAGGATTATCACTGTCAGTGAATCGCGGAAAATTGACAGAAGTTAGGTTTCAACTGCCCTTCTGATTCTATTATCACCCATACCTAACCCTTTCTTGTTTGGATTTTATGTTCTGGCATCATCTAGTTTCATATAAGAACGGGATTCAGACAGATCAATTGCTGTCATATATAATATATATATAATACATTGATATTTTGTGAATGTTAATCAGTGAATATCAACAATCGTGGAGATCCACAAAATTGTGGAGATCTTTCTTCCCTGTATATATACATGAAATGCACAAACAAAAAAATGGCTGAAGCTTTATGAGGAATGAGACGAGATGGATGAAATAGTTTATATAGTGCCTGTGGCAGGTTGTGGACTCGTGTTCAAAATAGAGCCGGGTTAACCAATGATTTAAAATCCTATTCAAGTTTGTCTGTCACTATATACCTAGTCACTCGGCATTGTCCATATTGCTTTGTCAATATGGGTAATTCGGGACCGAGTCGGAACAGACCCCTCCCCTATTCCACCCAATTAACGCTATACCCCCACCCCCCCTTTCCCCCTTTTATTCATAGGCGCCCATCTCTTTTAACTCCAGGCGGCAAGACCGGCGAGCGTGCCGGAGCCGCCGCCTGTACCCGGTGACCCGTCTCTGACGTCACTTCTGCTCCCCCAACCGCCCCCCTGGCACACCTTGGGTACCCCCGGGCCGACGACTACACCCTCCACAGCCTCGGATGGGGGACAGCTCAGGCCTGTGCGTGCACCGGCGCGTCCCTCCAGAACGTCAAATACATTGGCCATTGGCGGTCTGCAGCCGTACACGACTATGCCCGGGTGGACCCCTTCACCGTCACGGCCTGGGCAGTCTCCACTTTATTTGGTTGAGGCCCGGGTCATACAGAGACTTCAGACGTACATGTTTCCATTTGACATTGATTGACCTACCTAATTATTGACTTCCTGTATGCTATACCTTATTGACTTTTTCCTTACTCAGTCTAATAAATTTCCATACTATGTAGTTCCGTGTCATGCCATGAATTGTCCATATTGCTTTGTCAATATGGGTAATTCGGGACCGAGTCGGAACAGACCCCTCCCCTATTCCACCCGATTAACCCTATACCCTCCCCTTTCCCCCCTTTAATTCATAGGCACCCATCTCGTTTAACTCCAGGTGGCGACACCGGCACGTGTGCCGGAGCCACCGCCTGTACCCGGTGACCAGTCTCTGACCTCACTTCCACCCCGCAACCGCCCCATCGGGACTCCTCCTCCAGACGCCGGACCAGCACGACCCCTTTTCTCACCGCCCACCCGACCCTACTTTAATGACTTCGAACAATAAGGGTTGAGGCCCGGGTCATGCAGAGACTTCAGACATACTTGTTCCGATTGACATTGATTGATCTACCTGATTATTGACTTCCTGTACGCTATACCTTATTGACTTGTTCCTTACTCAGTCTAATAAATTTCCATACTATGTAGTTCCGTCTCGTGTCCTGAATTACTAGGATAGAACAAGGACCAGTGGAATAAGGATGATCAATTGTTCATGGTTGAAATTGCCCTTGTTTAATCAACGAATGCAGGGTCTGTTCACATGTGAAGTTTGAATTCAAGGCTATTTCAAGGCTTTTCAAGGCTGTTTTTTAAATAGGAATTCAAGACTATTTTCAATTTGATTTAAAGAAAAAACCACAATAGCAAATGCCAATTTCGGATGAATTTAGATCAGTGGGTACAGTTTAATGGAATCCAGGGCCTTTCTAGACTAATTACCTAATAGGGGGCATATAGGTTAAATGCAAGGCTTGTCAAGGCCTTAAAATGGGGCAAACCTGTGAATGCAATAATATGAGGGGAAAAAAATCAATGGATACCAACTTGGATATGGCAAACAATATATGTAAAATCAAACAGTGTCATGTTTCAATCGATATGTTTTGCTACACAAATTCAGATACGGAATGGCCAAATGAGTTGAGCATCCGCCTCCTGTTTTGGAAGGTCATGGAATTTGAACACCAACCATGGCCTAAACTAACCGATGACTTTTAAATGTAATCTTTCTGCTACCTAAGCTCAGCATTATTAGAATAGAGCAAGGAATAGTGGAACGAGGAAAACCAATTCACTTTATTCATGCCATGGCCATGTTGAAACCAGACCGAGGCCTGCTAGGCATCTGCTAGGCGCCGCTCTGCATTTGTGAATAGACCCCCCCTAAACCCCCACCACACACACACCGACCACACACTTACACCCCAACCACTCCCTCCTACACCCTCCACACACACACTCCTAAGCCGTCACCACACCCCTACACCCCAACTGGCACCACCCCTACACACCCCTCCACACCCACCCCTACACACCCACCACACACCTACACCCCAACCACACACACCCTCAACCCCTACCACACACACCCTCAATCCCCACCACACACACCCCTCAATCCCCTCCAGCACATACACTCACCACACCCACACACCATACACACATTGTTATACACACCCACCACACACACAGGTCTACAAGCGACCACATATTTTAAAACAAGACGTCTTGACACGTTGAGTTATGTACAGCGAGTGACTCTAAATTCGGGATCAAGGTACAACTACCAGCGGTCACATGACCTGTGACGTAGTCCTTTATCGGCTGCTAGTGCTAGTGTTTGGGTACTCAGCCACAGATATTTTACAACCCCCTTTCCATAAAGGGGAAGTCATATTTGTAGCTGAGTACCCGAATGCTAACAGATATGTTACACATATCGGCACACAACAGTGTGTTGCCGCCATTTTCACTGCCTGATGCATACTCAGCCTCTTTCTAATGCCTAATTAGGTCACCCGTCAATAGTGTTTGGTCGACATCATTCCACTGCTCCTAATCTTATTCCAGTAATATCAAACGCTAAGCTAGGTAGCGACAAGTAATGCATTTTTATGTCATCTGTCTGACCCGGTCAGATTTGAGTTGACCTTTGAATATGGTTACTGGTGTAAATACTTACCGATGACCTTGGAAATAAGAGTCTGGCGATTCCCTGAAAGATTTGGTGTGAAGAAACTCAGAACGAGGTCCTCCAGTGTGACGGCAGCCAGTGAGTTGAGTCCAGATGAAACAGTGCTAGAGCAAATGCACACGTGTCAAGTACTACGTTTTGGCCGTAAAGACTACGGTTTTACACGTAAAATTACAACTACGGCCATAGAGCAAATCATTGAAAGCAGTACAGGTTCGCTTTTCAATAGTGCAGACCATTGCAATACTGTCATTACCCAGACAAAAGACTCATTCACAGATGGGTCCAGAAATTCAGGAATCACAGGACAGTGTTAGATTATGCATATAAAGGGCACACATTCTGGGCAACTAGTCAGTGCAAGGTCACTGAAGAACGTTGATGCTGCTATAGGGACTCCGTTGGTTGGAGCCATAAGAAATCTCTTTGGCGACGCAACCAAGAGGTAGGCATAACAGTCGGAGTATTTTATCTACACACTGAAAGGTTTGTGGAATTTACATCCTAGCAACATCTAAAGGCTGATATAATTATATATATATGAAGAGTTCAGGCGCAAAGCCATGTAAACACCAATCCAAAAATGGAGATAAATATTGGAATCAAACCATCAAAAAATTAATTTTCTTTATATATATAAATTTATATAAATCTATATAACTATATAGGAGGCATAGCAAAAACTGGAGGTAAAGTGGGCAGATGAAGAGGAGGTGAGGAGCCACCTGGAGGGAAGAAGGGGAGTGAGTTGCTTGGGAGCAGAACCCAGCCCTCCAGGCCACACACCAAACACCAGCACCCAACTACTAGCAACTGCAGCGCAAGGTTACAGGAGGTTGGATGAGACAATATCAAAACACGATAATTCCATTCCACCATAATATACATATAAGTACTTTATACATAACATAACTCAATATATATTTGTATGAATTTATATAAATTTATCATGCATGAATATACTATGCATCTAGATAATTGAATAATCAAAATTATGATCCCTTAGTCAACTAAAAAGCATGTTCCTCCTATTACTCATTACCACATACTTCTTTCCACCAACTTACATATTATATTTATTGGTTGTCAAGCTACACTACGTATGTACTGGTCATATTTTCTCACCAACTCAGATCATTCCTTTCACTGCCCCATCTCAGGGTTCTTTTTGTTTTAACAACATTACAAAAATTGAATGTGGTTGTCCAAAGAAAATAATCTTCACATACCTGAGTGCTCCACTGAAGAGACACGCAGTAAAGAGCCCTGCGAGCCCCGGAATGTGTGAGAGGCGATCCATCACATACAGTGGCAGCAACTGTATACAAATAGAACATATCATGCTCAACAGCTTTTCATTGTCATACTACCAATAATTTATGGTAAAGGCAAATTTGTGTGAATACCATGAGCAAAATGTGAGTAGAATAATTATGAACTAATTGATAAAGGCAAATTTGTGTGAATACCATGAATACAACATATGAAGAAAATAATGTTCATGGCTGATATCAGATTTTTTAGCATGATCTTCCTTTCTTCAAGGCTACAGGCTGCATGCAGCTCTCATACTATTAAAAAGAATGCAATGTACTTATGAAGAGTTGGCTCCGCATCAATCCCAGGACTAATATTGTGTTGAACTGTCATTATATATTATATATTCACATTCTCTGACTATATTCAGAGACTGTGTATATATCTACATTCTCTGCTATATTCTGGACTCATACAGAGTCCCATTTCAATATAGTGCCGCCATCTGGTGGAATCCATTATGTGGTAAGCCATATCTGTGGCACCATCTTGGAGTTAACAACACTTGCGGTTACATCACTCAAAATGGATGCCACTCTGGTCGAAGTGACCAAAGTTAGTAAAAAACATAAAAATTAATATGAAAAATGTAGGGTAGGCACAACAAATATGCTATTATTGTATTAACAACCCATACATGCCTAAGCATCAGTGGAGTATGATGATGAGCATTGGCAGCACCAATTAACATTACAGAGGAGTAGTGATCAGAACGACCCTAAAACCTAACCATCGTTTCTTTAACCCATGCTGTGCATGGGTTAAAGATAGGCTCCACATCAATCCCTGGACGAATATTGTGTTAAGGCAGTCACAATGACAGTATGGTCGAAGTGACCAAAGTTAGTAAAAAACTATCAAAATTAATATTCAATTCAATTTTCTTTCTTAAATAAAGATTATTATGAAATGTGTATGTTATGCACAAAAGTACATGCCATTAACAACACATACATCTCTGTGGCAGAGTGGTTCGAGTGTCTGACTTTTTTCTAGGTCAGACTCCTAATCTGAGGGTCGGCGATTCGATTCCCCGTGCCCCCAGCTCTGCCAATTTGGATTTCCACCGCTGTGTATAACTTACAGCGTCATCAAAGGCCGGTTGCTCTCATACCATGTCTATGTGGTGTGGGAGGTTAAAAATCCCTTGGGTCGGTAAAAGTATAGGCTCGGGCTTTCTATCGACCAGCAGTGGAATGAGGAAGACCAGTCGTCTATGACTGAAATTTCCCCTGCTTAAACAACTAATGGACAAACAATTTTTTTTTTTTTAAATATCGGTGGAGTATGATGGTGCCCATTGGCAGCACCGATTAAAAGAGGAGTAGTGCTCAGAACTACGCGAAAACTTAACCACCGTTCGGTATTATATCAATAATATATAATAGTGTGATGGACATACTTGATCAGCGGCATCAATCCTTTTGGTTGAGAGTGGGTCACAGTCCCTGTATTCAGCAAACACCACAAATCCACACAAGGCACAGATGGTAAGCAGTGCGGTCAGACCAGGAACATTGATCCACATTGCACTAAGAGAGAAATACACAAATTAATTAGCTTTCAATTTTAAGCAATTTAATCTTAGCAACATAAGGTATTGTTGTGGGAGGTGATGAAAATGGGAAATATTGAGCCTAGAGTGGAAATCGAACATACATCTCTTGCATTCCAGGCCAGTGTGTTAACTATTACACCACCTGCACACTACCATGCCATGAGGCACTGCCAATTAATTTAGGTGATAACTTGGTGATGTCAGTAAAAAAGATGATGCAAACATATTCTGTTACAAATTGGTGGGTTGAAACACTAGGCTGCTTGCTGCAGCCATGGACAATTAATAGACCCACTTTTAGGTTTCAATGAACTCACAGTTGTGCGCTCTTCAGATTTCGGAGAGAGAGAGCACGCTGCACCTGAGCCTGATTGACACCGTAGATAGGAAGCCATGTGAAACAACCTCCGATGATGAGCGACCATGTGGTATGTCGTGTCAAGGGACTCAGATCCCAGCTGAAGGTTACAAGAAAAACCATGAACAGTTTGTCAAACTCATGAATATGCTTTGTTAGAAGACTCAAAAGTGGTGATAATGCATTCCTTATGGTGATATCCATTAACCTTGGCCGTATTCAATTATGACGGTCCAGACCATTTGGATCATCCGAGTTGTCAGATTTTCAAATAGAACACCCCAAGGTGAACCTAAAAATACATGGGCCGTGTGCAAAATGATCCGACTCCAATGACCCACGTCTTGTCTGGGGGCATCAGGAGCAATGATTGTGCTGGTACCTGTAGGTCTACAGCTACCAGTACAAGTCCCACTTTTTTTTTCCATGTTTAAAAAAAAAGAAGTATGACCACCCAGATTAATTAAATTGACATATAATACTCAACTATGCAATCCTAAAATACTTTAAATCCTATCTTGCTCTAGAGAGATTTATATTAGTTATTTAACAACAACAACAAAAGTTTATTTTGATTAAGCCACCATTTTTCCCACCTCGAGTACATTCATTTATGCAACCTGAGGTTGTAGGGTCTGCGCATGAGCAAACATAGTGGTTGGGATGATCCGAGGTGATGAATCGATTATGACCCAGGGCTATATTCAGTGATTCTTCCCGTCTGATAAAACTCATATCAGACTGGCTGGTGTCATATCACTCTTTGGTGTTTTGTCATAACTAGGGACCAGCAGTCATTTTTTTAACTTTAAGACGGGCAGTTAACTAAGGTCAATGACACAGTGGTAGTTAAATGCTACCAGAGAGCGTGTATATAAACAGATGAGAGGGACAACTCCCATACTAGAGCATGTAACATCTGCCGACTGTGGCGCTCCAAGTGGTGGTTGTTGAACAGCTTAAGTATATGGGTGTCATGGTATACAACCCCTGCCTGATCGCAGCCCCTGTCGTGGCTTCTGCGCATGCGCAGAGGTTGTAAACAAGCTCAGCTTGGCTGCAGAACGACTACACACTGCCAGTGTCTATTAAAGATTAATAGAAATGCACAACCCTAACCATATAAATTTAATATAATCTGTTCGTTGGATATGTTTTCTATATATGTTCCAGGGGGTTTGTTTCTAGGTGGTGTATAGTTTCATAGATATTTCACTTTTTCTGTATGAAGATTGCACTGACACTCAGAATATCCCAACTTTCACTATTTAGTCTATTATCTCTGTTTTTAATACTTTCAGCATAAATTGCTCTTAGGTTACATTAAATACTTCAGATCTTCCTCTTCAATCGCGCATTAAGATATTTTTAATCGATCCACTGAAAGTTTTTTAATTTATTTTACAAAAATAAATGCTTAGTCAACTGTCTTCACGACAGGGGCTGCGATCAGGCAGGGGTTGTATACCATGACATGGGCAAACCTCAAGGCATTTTCAATGGCAGTGAGCAATCTTCATACAGAAAACGTTAAATATCTCTAAAACTACAAAACCTAGAAACAAACTGATTGGAATACACATAGAAAACATGTTTACCAACAAGATTATATTAAATTGATATGGTTAGGCTTCTGGATTTCTATTAATTTTGAATAAAACTGACGTTTTTCACTACGCTTACGGCAAACTCAAGGCATTGTCAATGGCCTTGAGCAGTCTTCGTACAGAAAAAGTGAAATATCTCTAAAACTACACTACATAGAAACAAACTGTTTGGAACACATATAGAAAACATATTTAACAATGAGACTATATTAAATTTACATGGCTAGGGTTCTGAATTTCTATTAATTTTGAATAAAATACACGTTTTGCACTACACATACGGCAAACTCAAGGCATTGTCAATGGCGGTGAGCAATCTTCATACAGAAAACGTTAAATATCTCTAAAACTACACCACATAGAAACAAACCGCTTGGAAGACATATAGAAAACATGTTTACCAAGAGGATTATATTAAATTGATAAGGTTAGGCTTCTGGATTTCTATTAATTTTGAATAAAAACAAATGTTTTGCATTGAGCGTACTGGCAAACTCAAGGCTTGTTCAACACTAACCGCCAGGAACGCCACTGTAGCCTGTGTTACCGTTTTTCGCGGGAGTTGTCCCTCTCATCTGGGGCCGTATGCAGGAGTCAGTGATAGCGGGATTTGGTGTTACAGCCTGTTACCGTTTAGCTATCTCTGAACCGGAGAATTTGGTCAAACGGTATGCAGGAGTGCGTAACACTTACATTATAGCTAAACGTGAATTTATTAATAGATTTGGGAAATCCCTCTGCGTTTGTAGGCATATATTAGGCTCAAATGTATTAAATGCGATCATATTTAACAGAATTACATACGCAATAAGTGAAATTTATTCAAATTAACCCTAAATTCGAACCCTCCTTAAGGCTACCGCCGCATTGGCGGCGATATTACTAGTTATATTTTCGAATCGACGAACGTAAAGTAAGCAAACCGACGCTGCCGCCAGTATGGAAAGGGAGGTCGATGCGGCGGCGGCGGCGATTTGTTTACTTTACGTTCGTCGATTCGAAAATATAACTATTAATATCGCCGCCAATGCGGTGTTAGCCTTAAGGAGGGTTCGAATTTAGGGTTAATTTGAATAAATTTCACTTATTGCGTATCTAATTCTGTTAAATATGACAGCATTGAATAGATTTGGGCCTAATAAACTCGCTAAACCTAATATTTTTTAGGGGTAAGGTAACACCGGTTAAGCCTTTGGTGTTAGGCCTAACACTGACTCGTGCATACCATTTTTTCGCCGCTAACCCGGAATTCCCACCAAACACCGTTTTTCCTCCCTAACACTGACTCCTGCATACGGCCCCTGTTTATATACACGCTCTCTGATGCTACTAGCACCCCAAATATGAAAGATTCTCTCTTGTTTACTTTCCAGGTATTCACATTTTAAGATTCCTTTATCTACTTGAACAAAATTTACTTGTATCATTGAATGAAACACTGCTCATGGGCCAAAAGAAGAGGAGGCTGATGTTGGGAAAAACATGACACTCCCCCCCCCCACCCCCGCCCCGGCGGCATGTACAGTATCGATCACCTATTGGCTCATAATTCCGAATTGTGGTTGATCCGGCGGGAAGCCCGAGGCGCCCCCTACCAGACATCCCTTCCTCCTCCCGCCCTTTCTCATGACCTGCATTCGGGCATATATCCTCACCCCATGGATTTAGCTGTAAACTCTACGGACCCGTCTCCACCCACGTCACCCACGTTAAAAAGCGGCAACGCAGTTAAAAAGTCACTCACGTTAAAAAGAAAAATGCAGCGAACCCGCAGGACGACGGCCCCGAGGGGCCGCCCCACCAAGCGCGCCACAAAGAAGCGAACCTCCACGCCTGCGGCCGACGCGAGCATATCGTCCGATTCGCAAGATGGCGGCGCCTCCCCGAGGCAGGCCGTCCCACAGCCCCAGCCACCGTCCCCGACCCGGCAATCTAAGCGGGTGCGGAAGCCCACCCTGAAGGCTAGGCAGGCCGACGGGCTAGAAAAAATGCAGACGGCCATCAACGCCATGGAGGAGCGGTGCACCCTGATGGAAAGGGAAGCTGCGGAGCACAGGAAGGAGGCGGCCGAGCAGCGGAGCCAGCTCGCGGCACAGTCCAAGGTGCTCGCGGAAGCCACCGCCGCACTCACGGCCGCCACTGCTGGCGCACGCCGCCCGGAGACCCAGCCCCCGCCGGCCGCCCCGACGACTCGCCGCCGGGCACCATCGGCCTCCCCCTGCACGCCCCGGCCGGCCGGCCGGCTCCGCGCCAGCCGGGCGCGATCACACTCGCCGGCATCGCCGTCGACCGCCCACAACGGACGAGCCAGGACCCGCACCACTTCATACCCTGCCATCGGAGTCGACCAGAGCCCGCTCAGCCCCTGGTCCTCGCCCTCACCCACGCCGCCGCGACACCGACCCCGGCGACGCGACGCCCTTCACGCAGCCGGGCGGCAGGCCGCACGCCGCCGACAACACGACACGGATGACTACGGCCGCGGGGCGCGATCGACCGCGGAGGAGGCGGTGCGCCTCATCGTAGCGGCTGCCGACGGGAAGGCCCACACACGAAAGAAAGGTATTTCCTCGAAATATTTATTCCCCTACGACCTTGTTGAATGGGGGGATGAGGGGCGGGCGATAAAGAAGGGCGAGGCGACCCGGGAGGAGTATGCGTTGGGCCTGAAGCGCCTTGAGAGCCAGACCGGCTTCCCAGAGAGCGGCCTCGACGCGCTCTCCGCCCACCAGGAAATGGTCGCGCAGGATAATTGCTCCCTGGCGTGGCCGGTGGTGAGGCGGTACTCTGAGGAGGTTTTCACGCGCATCGCGGACGGCAGGCTTCCCCGCGGTTGGAGGGACGCGGCCGCGATAAACGCGGTTAGGATTGAAATCATAGCGATGGCGGGCCACGCCGCGCCCGCGCCCGCCTCCGCCCCTGAGAGCCAGCAAGCCGGGAAGCCACAGAAGTCCGGCGCCGACGGACGTGAACATTACGACCGGGCAGTGTTGGGAGCGCCCTGCCAGGCGTGGAACAAAGATCCGGCTTCATGCACAAAAGCCGCGAAAGGGGCCTCGCACGGGGCGGGCTCGCAGAAGCTCGCTCACGTCTGCGGATACTGCGCGAATGTGCGCCGTATAGTCACAGGCCACCCCGAGACGAGTTGTTACTCGAAGAAAGCCCGGGAGCGCCCCGGGAAGGTTTCGCACCGGGATTTTTAGCCGACCGGCGGGCGCATATAGCCCCGCCCCGTCCACCGACTCGACGCCGACGCCCACACCGCCCCCGGACTACCACTGCAGCGGCCCGGCCCGCTCATAAAGTAAACAATAACAATGTACCAGCACCGAGTGGCTTCGACCCGACCGCCCCGCCGCCATGCGGGGATTCCCATCATGACGTCACGCACACCGCCCCGCACGGCGACACGGGATTGGCGGAGGGCGGTTTCCCCCATGACGTCACACCGACCGCGCGCCCATGCCGCCACCTGGAGGATTCCGCCCACACCACCGGTAGGGCTGAAGGCATCCCACCGCAGCTGGGGAGCCCCCCTGCCTATGACGTCACGCCGACCCGGTGGCGCCACCGCGAGGGGACCCCCCGCACTAACAACGTAAACAACGGCTCAACCACGACCGGCCACGCCACCCCGAACCGACACCGTCCCGGGGGCCTTCGCCACGCCACACACATGCCATCACACAACAGCTTCGCGGAGTTCCGCCCCGGAAGCTGCTCCACCCCGGCGGCCCCCGACCCCGCCGAGGCGTGCGCGATATGCGATGTCACCCGCGGCGCCCCCGCCGCTGGCGCAAGCATTAGCGAGCCCGTCGAGGAGGTGATAGACACTGCCTTCCAGCACTCCCTCCCGGCGGCCCCCGACTGCGGCCCCTCCCCCGTCGAGTATAGGGCCACCCTCGACTCATTCTGGCCCGTGCTCTTGGGCGAGGGCTGGGCCGCCTACCCCGCCTACGCGGCGGCCTACGCCGCCGCCCGCGCCTCGGGACTTCCTAATTATTTGGCCGCCCGAGTCCCGGTCCCCTCGGACTTAAACATCCCTAACTGGCGTCGGATGCTCCGAGGCCACGACGATCCTCTCCTCGCCGACCACCTGGAGTTCGGGTTCCCGGCTAACTACACAGCGGCCGGGCCCCCGACCCCCACATACAAGAACCACCGCGAGGATCCCAGCTTCGCCCGGCACGTCACTGACTACGCGGCGGAGGAGCTCCGACGAGGCGCCCTCCTCGGGCCTTTCGAGGTACCTCCCTTCACCCCCTGGACGCAATACAGCCCCATAATGACGCGGCCCAAGTCCACCCCGGGGAAGCGGCGGGTCATCGTTGACCTGTCCTTTCCCCCGGGCCGCAGCGTGAACTCTGGCATCCCGAGGCGGGAATACCTCGGGCGCCCGCACGCCTACAGACTGCCTTCCGCGGCCGACCTCGGCCGCCGCCTCGTCGTGGAGGGTCGAGGCGCTTTCTGCTGGTCGGCCGACGTGTCCCGCGCCTACCGACAGCTCCGGGCCGACCCGCTCTCCGCGCCCCTCTTCGGCATCGTGGTCGACGGCCGCGGTTACCTGGACATAGCCCTGCCCTTCGGCTGCAGGACCTCTGGCGCGGCCTGCGTCAGGGTGACCGCCGCGGTGGCATGGATCGTGGGCCTACGCGGGTTCTTCGCGGCGGTCTACGTCGACGACTTCGTCGGCTGCGAGGCGTCCTACCTCGACGCGATGCGGGCGTTCGACGCCCTCCGGGAGGTATGCGCCGCCCTTGGCCTCGACCTCGCCCCCGAGAAGTGCTGCCCCCCAACCGTCCGCCTCACCTGGTTGGGCATCGAGTTCGACTCGGAGGCCATGGTGCTCCGCATCCCGGACGAGAAGATCAACGACGTCCTCGAGGTCTGCGAACGGTGGCTCGTCCGCCCCACCCTCACCAGAAGAGCCCTTCAGAGGCTCGTCGGCCGCCTCGCGCACGTTAGTACATGCGTAGTCGCGGCTCGGAAGTTCATGGGCCGGATCCTCTGGAGCCTCCGCGCCGCCCCCGCCGTCGGATCCGCGGATGTCGACCCGGAGCTCAAGAAGGACGTCCGCTGGTTCCGGGACTTCGCGGCGGCGGGGAATGGCGTCTGCCTCCTGCCCCCAGCCGTCCGCCCCACCTGGACCATCGAGTGCGACTCTTGCCTCACCGGCGGAGGCGCATTCTCTACAACCACCTGCTTCTCCGAGGCCTACGACCGAGAGATGATCGCGGCCTACCCCTCCATCCATGAACTGGAGGCCGTGAACCTCGTCATGGCGGTCCGCGCCCTCGGCCCCGACGCCCCGGGCGGCTACCGGGTCGTCGTCAACACGGATAACGCCGCCTCCGCGAGCGCCCTCGAATCGGGTCGCGCCGTCGACCCGACCCTCGGCGCGTGCGCCCGCGAGCTCTGGCTAATCGCGGCGCTCGGCTCCTTTGACGTTACCATCTACCACAAGCCCGGGGTCGATCTGGTCCTCGCGGACGCACTCAGCCGCGCCCACTACTCCCGGGAAAGCCTCGATTTAGTCAGCAGGGAATGCCGTAGCAGGGGGATCCGTAGATTGCGTGTGCGGCATTCGCCCGACATGTTCACACATGACCTTTAAATCTTTGCAGATTACGGCACGTGCGCCCACGAGCACCTCATGACGCTCCACTGCGCAGCCCTCGCCCCCGGGACCTGGCGTAACCGTGATCGACACGCCAGGCGCTACCTGCAGTTCGCCGTCGAGCGGGGCGTCGACCACCTGGCCCCCGCCCCCTACGACGTGGGGCAATTCATCGCCCACCTGCACCGCCTCCTGCCTTCCCCGGCCTCCGTCGCCAACGCCCTATCCGGGGCGCGCTCCTGGGTCCGGGAGGCGGGGGGCGACGTCGCCCCCTTTGACGCCCCCTTCTCGGCGCGCGTGAAGCGAGGCGGCGAACGGCTCTTCGCGGCTCCAACCCGACGAGCCCCGCCCGTCACCCCGGAGATGCTTCCCCTCCTCTACAGACACATGCGCGCCCAGGGGCACCTCGGGGTCGCCCCCTGGGCCGCCATCATAATCGCCTACTTCAGTTTCCTGAGGCAGTCGAACATCCTCTCCCCCTCCCACACCCCGTGGGGGGGGCCTCACACACTGCGCAGGGATGACATCCAGCCCGTACCCGGGGGCTTACGCCTCCGGGTCACCTCCTCCAAGACCATCCGCTCCCCGGCGCAGGCCGTGTCGATCTTTGTGCCTGCCCTCGCCGGATCACCGCCGTACCCCTCACGCCTCGGGACGTCACCCCCCTCCTCCGCGCCGCCCTGGGCGCGGCCCTCGTGCCCCGAGCCGAGGAGTTCACCCTGCACGGCCTCCGCCGAGGTGCCCCCCAGGCGTGCACGTCGAGGGGCGTGGATCTCTCCGCCATCATGGCCCAGGGGACCTGGGAGTCCGACGCGGTGCACACGTATGTGCCCCGCCGAGTGACGTCGGCCGCCCCGAGAGCCTTGGCCTTGTGCTTTGGGTCGGCTCCCGGGCCTACCTCCTCACAGGCCCCTCCGGGCCCCTCTGCGGACGTGGACGAGGTGGACTGACCTGCCCAAGAACACTTCCATTCATTATATAACTACCCTTTGACTCACACTGATTGTCTACCTGTTTTTGTCAAATAAACCCTTCCTTTACTCCCACATCCGCCTCGGGCTTCCTTCTGTCCGGATCGGCTCATAATTCCGAATTGTGGTTGATCCGGCGGGAAGCCCGAGGCGCCCCCTACCAGATATCCCTTCCTCCTCCCGCCCTTTCTCATGACCTGCATTCGGGCATATATCCTCAACCCATGGATTTACCACGCCCACCCACCCTCTTTTTCAGCCACTGCGTGGGGGTCGGCTCCCGGGCCTACCTCCTCACAGGCCCCTCCGGGCCCCTCTGCGGACGTGGACGAGGTGGACTGACCTGCCCAAGAACACTTCCATTCATTATATAACTACCCTTTGACTCACACTGATTGTCTACCTGTTTTTGTCAAATAAACCCTTCCTTTACTCCCACATCCGCCTCGGGCTTCCTTCTCCGGATCGGGTATGCGGATGTGCTTTCGCCATACTCAGGGCAGTGACGACCGAGAGAAGGTCACGTGATATGGTGATGGATGAGGATGGGATGGTAGATGCGACATGCGATTATAGTGATATTACATGCAGTAGCATTAACAAAGCAAGGTGCATAGAGGTTTGTCATAACATGATGACCTAAATTTAAGAAGGGCAACAGGTATATGATTTATAGAGAGTGATGACAATAAACTACACCACGGTTCCAGCGGCGTGGTGCATTGTGGGATGGGTCAGAGCAAAACAAACCCGCGAGAAGCACATGGCACATGATAATACACTGGGTGAAGTTATGAAATGTGCTAGTTTCAGCTCA
Organism: Branchipolynoe longqiensis; assembly: GCA_030323885.1. Lineage (NCBI taxonomy): Eukaryota > Metazoa > Annelida > Polychaeta > Phyllodocida > Polynoidae > Branchipolynoe > Branchipolynoe longqiensis. The sequence goes on from CM059199.1 coordinate 5,729,987, forward strand.
TCTCAGCTCTTGTTTGAAACATAGAATACCAACTAAAAAAATATATATAATAAATTAATATATTAATCTTTTATCCAGCATTGCATTTACATCAATATAATCAGCACATCTTATGCTATGTGCATTTAGAATTAGACAAATCTAGCCACTCAGACTAGTGTTAGAGCCATAGCCAGAGTCAGTTTTACTTATTTTATTCATGTTTTTATTTATATCCTCTGGTCAATGACATATGTAGAAATAGAAAATGAGTTGGGTTAATCAAATATTGGTTATATGTTTCTTTGAAAGAAGTTTTTGTTGACACATTTGACATTTTAATATTTAGAACAAGAATTACTTCTGGCTAATCAATGGTGATGTAAACATCAGCCTATGAAGAAAAATGCTCAAAATGCTTAATTACTGAGAGTTGTGTCTTAAACATATTCATTATATTGCCTCCTTCCGTCCATGTTTGTGCCAAATTGTTATGTATTTTTATTTATTTAGAATAAAATGCAAGTTTTGCCCTACGCGTATCGCCAAACTCAATGGCCGTACGCCTGTGCTTTGCTCCCAACGCCGTTTTCAGCCCACGCGCAGTCGGAACCGTGATGTAGTATATTCACGATTGTTTTTTTCTCAATTGCTCGGCAGTCATTTAGCTTTTGGTATTTTGAGAATGGTGATTGTTTGTGTTTGATCTTGTTTTGCATGTGATAATTTGTTGTTGTGTTTGATTGACTCGGTTGCTAGGATGTAAAACAACAACAAACAAACAATTTGATTGACTCGGCCAATCACTCAGCCAAGCCATAGTTGTGTTTGTGGGATTTTGTGGCTTGTATTAGAGCATGGTTCACCTTGTTTTAGTCTCTGGTGTTAATGTATATTTTATGGGCGTTGGAGGCCCACCCCCCCGAACCACTGCACATCCAGCTGAGAGCTTCCGGCGGCGAATGCGACTGTCGCTGCAGCCTTCCTTATGGCATGGAGCGTGTAAGAGGCCTTCACCCAATGGCCAGCTGGACAGTTCGCCAGTCTCTAGCGATGTAGGGGAAATCCATGGTGGGGCCATTACTGGAGAAGGTGAGAAGTGGCTGGTGAGGTCTGGTGGTGGGGGCCTTGTGTATCATTACTTGGTAGGCAGCCACCGGGCAAAAGCTGGTGTCGGGTGAGAGGGCGACCCACCTATCCCTAGACTCGTGGTTGGCCTGCATGTTCTTGGCCCACTTCTGATTTATGTGGAGGGTGCCATAGTGGTCGGCAACATCAGCTCGTGTGGCGAGTCGGGTGGGGGTCAAAGGTGGCAGCCGATTGCGGTGCCACCTCCGGCTGCCTCGCGCCTGTGAAGAACATTATGATGACTGCTGTGGCCACCATGAGCTCCTATGGTGTGGCCCGGAGGTGGGTCACCACCACTTTTATCACCGCTATCGGGACGTCGGGTGCCGGTGATGGCGTGTGTGACTTTGAGCGCCTCATTGCATCGAGGGCGAGTCGCACCATGATGTGGTCCATTGGCGCCGTGGGCGCCTCCCGTATGCGGAGGTAGAGCTGTAGGTGGGAAGCAGAGTTGGCGATGGAGGATGGGCACATCCGGCCCGCCTTTTCATCTAGCCAGCACCCTATCTCGAGTGGCGTCGGCCCGAGTGGCTCCACCCCGAATCGGGTGCAGTGGCCCTTGTATGCGTTGACCGTTGTCTGGTAGTTCGCTTTATCCCTATATGCACTACTGATGTGTGCCCTGCTGAGTGCATCGGCTAGGTCGTTATTTAGACCAGGTATATGCCTGTAGGTTATTGTTATGTTATGGACGGCCTGGAACATCGAGGCGGCCCTGGCTATCTGCAATAGTCTGGGATCATGGCCCCGTTCTGTGGCGAGCACATTCACGGCAGCCATATTGTCACAGTTGACGAGTGTGTGGCCGCCGGCATCTCTGTCAGTGACAAGTGTGTGGAGTGATATGAGGACATTAGCAGCCTCGAGCTGGTTGATGCTGTCGGGATCGTCTCCCATGTCATGCGGAGTGGTGGTCGGCCCCACCCACTCCCCCCATGCATGCGTCAATGACTATCTTGCCGGTTGGGCTTATCGGCGGTATGATGGAGGTGCCGTTCCATGCTTGGGTGAACTCTGGGAACCAGGCAAGATCGCGCCTCATCTCATCGGTGATGGGTGTGCGATTGGTTTCCATTCCACGGAGTGTGCCCAGGAGCCTGCCGACAAACAGCCTGGTGGGGGGGACACACTTGGTGAGTTGGAGGAGCTTGCCGAGGAGTGACTGGAGCTGCTTCTTTGTTACGTAGTTACTGTCGTCTGTAGCGCACCTGGTACCGATTGAAGTCCTTGTCCAGATCCTCTAGATCGTCAACACGTCACCGGGGCCGTTCGGCCTTGCCGTTTGCCCATCGGTGAGGCCCGGCGCATGGTGGGAGGGTTGGGTACATGTCATGTCTCCTGTCACTGGCATGCCTGTTAGGGGAGGGCCCGGGCCTGCCGGCAGGGGAGAACTCCTCCTCCCGGTTGTGGCCGGCCGGGTGGCCGGTCACGCTCTCTCTTGCGTACCCCGGCGGCGGTGGCCGGGGTGGCGGGTGGGGCGGCGGCCAGGGCGGTCTCGCTTGCTCTACTGTGGGTTTTGCCCCCTACCACCCTCCCCAATGGGCCCCCCTTCCCTGTCACCACCCTTAACCATCATGAACAAACCATCAACACACGGAACATCCTACACAACTATCAACCTGTTTTAAACACATTGAAAATTATATGAGACAGACAAAATGTCTTGTCAACTATAAACTTACCATGTTTTATAAGAGAACGAATTTAACCATCAATGATTGCATGAGTTGCCCCGAGTATACATTTTCTACTTTGTGCTGCTCCCCATTTTTGCATGAACTACAGCGACTGGTGCTGTACATTATACAGCAGGAGCCACTCCCTTAATTCTACAGGATCGGTGCTGGAACTAATACAGCACTGACCAAACTTAGATTATATAGACTGTCAATTCCAATAGTAAGATGGCCGGAAGACCAGTGCTCTGGCGCTGACAAATGTCATTTTCAGATGAATAAATACTTTATCAACAACAAAAAAGCAAAACTCAGAACTTTTTACTGCTGAAGCCTATGGTGTTAATTAAATTGATTTAGTGTTCCCCTCTATGGATCAACAAATGCTTAATAAGTCTAAGTCAGATATGTAAAATCAAATCTAGATAAGTGTTTTGGTTGTGAAAACTTTATGCTTTCATCAGACTTTGCAACTTTAATCAAAAATATAATTAGACTTGATAACAATTTAACATGTCACATCAAAAAAAGATTTCACATTTTGAACTTTGGTGAAAAAGGATTGAACTTATTATAACTGATTCTACACTTTTCTCAAAATGATTTTAGTTTTCTTTCCTGCCGACCTTACAGAAAAATCATTATCCCTCAAATAATTAACTAATGAATGTGTCACCACCTAATGTCTACCATTGGAACTCACTAAATTGTGTTCATAAGGTATCTTCCACTTAATTTTAAAAGAGTGACTTCCATTGTTCATTCTAGTTTAGCTTCAATTGATCAAGAAAATAATATTAAATGAAGAGTTCAGGCGCAAAACCACAAACACGCTGATAAAAAAAAGTAGTTTAAAATTATTTTCAGGTAAAAATCTATGATTTAATTCTCACTAATTCCACTTATCATATATTTAATGGTTATGGAGCAATGAAGAAAAAAAGTAGGAATATAAAAATACTATTTTTTGTAGCTTTGATTAAAATATTTATCTCCATTTTGGGATTGGCGTTTATGTGGGTTTGCGCCTGAACTGTTTGCATTCATGTATTTTCCTCAGCATTTCCTCTATAATCTAGAAGTCAGTTTGGATTTGAAAATGACTCGTTATTTTGTTTCACTGACTTGGACCACTCAAGGCGCTGTCCTTCCTCCATGATTCTCCAGATGTTTCCAAACCCGTTATGGTCAATGGAGCCCTGGACGAGGATAGCGATGAGGCCGGCAAACATGAGAACAATCTGGAAGGTGTCGGTCCACATGACAGCCTTAATTCCACCCTGCCGATTAAACAAAGTTCATAATTCAGGACACAAGACGGAGCTATAGTATGGAGGTTTATTGAGTAAGTTGATATAGAGGAGTGGTGGGGGCGAATGTACATGGAGTAGAAATAAAGGATAATGTCATGTCGATAATCAAGGGCAAGCAATCAACAATGGAGCAGGTATCAGGCGAAGAGTCTCATAGGTCCAGAGTGGATCCGTTAGTCATAGGGACAGTAGAGTTAAGTCAATTGATAGTTAAGTCATGTGGATAATAGAATAAGGCAATCAATGAAGAATGGAGCAGGTGTCAGGCGAAGAGTCTCATATGGTCCAGAGTGGATCCGTTAGTCATAGGGACAGTAGAACTTAAGTCAATTGAGAACAGGTTAGGATAGTACACATGGGGCGTGTGGGTCATGTCAATAAGGAACAGTGAATAGGGCATGTGGTCAAAAATCTCTGCGTCACCCGGGCCTCAACCAAATAGTCTGGAGAGTGCCCAGGTCGCGACGGTGAAGGCGTCCGGTCGCACGTATTGATGGATGGCCGTCGACCGCCAGTGGCCAAGGTCCTTGACGTCCTGTAGTGGGGAGCCCATGCGTGCACAGGCCTGGGCAGCTCCTCGCCTCAGGCTATGTAGTGTGTAGTCATCCGGTCGTAGGTCGTAGGACCCAGGCATTTCCGCATCCCCATGCATTCTACGCAGCAGGCAGAAGTGCATGCAGACTGTTTTGGTCTTGGACAATATTAAACCGTTCAGAACTGACCATCGATGGATCCCATTTATGCTTGGTTGTAGCTGTCTCTCTATGACATTCATGTTAGCACCGCTGTAATATAAAACAAAGTCGTCCACGAAAAGACTACAGGAGACTCCCCGCTTTACAGCAGCAGCAATACCATTGACCTTGACCCCGAAAGGGGTCACGGCCAGTATGCTGTCTTGAGGTACTCCTAGTTCCTGTGAGTGTAGGTTGGAATAGGTAGTCTTGACACGGACGCAGAAATGCCTGAAGGCTAGAAAGTTCCTGATGAAAATTGGCAGGTGGCCACGAAGGCCAATCGCATGAAGATCCTCCATGATGCCATGCTGCCACGTTGTGTCATAGGCTTTTTCGAGGTCGAAAAAGACAGCCACAACGTGCTCCTTCTTAAGGAAAGCATCTCTTATGAAGGTCTCCATGCGCACCAAATGGTCGAGGGTGCTGCGGCCCCGTCTGAAGGTTGGACAGGTGGTGTCCTGACTCCAGTAGCCAGACGAGGCGGTTGTTTACCATGTGCTCCATGGTTTTACAGATGCAGCTCGTGAGGGCTATGGGACGATAGTTGTTGGCTTCACTCTGGTCTTTACCAGGTTTGGGAATTGGTATTACTGTCGCCTCCAGCCAAGAGGCGGGGACGACACCCGACTCCCAGATGTTGTTGAAGAGTTGAAGCATCAGTCTCAGTGCATGTTCAGGGAGATGTTTAAAAAATTGATAATGAATTCCATCAGGTCCAACTGCTGTGCCTTCTTCGGTGTTGCGCTCGATAACACCAACAAACAGATTCGTCATCAACACATTGACTTCCGCCGGTTCTGGGTCTTGTTCGACGTTGTGAGGGTCAGGTTCTTCCTTGGTCAACTCATCGATCCTGCTAAGTTTGCTCCAGCAAACCTTCCCGGTGTGCCCGACCTTCTTGCAGGCAACACAAATCTTGCCCTTCACCGGACAAAATCCATGTCGGTGTTCGTAACCACAGTTTTGAAATTGAATCTTGAATTTGCTTGCACCAGGAGTGTTTCCGGCCTTCCAAGATGGCGATTTCCAAGATGGCAGCTCAGCCGGGCGAACCACCGGTGCACCGGTACGCGCATTTGCATATCTGTTCAGACCATCGATTTCTTTGACCTCCAAGACCGATTTTTTTTCTTCCAACTGGTCAGCACTAAATCCACTGAGTTCGCACATATTAATGCACTTTTCGAGAATGAGATCGGCTGTTTGAAGCATCTTGTTTCTCAACGACATGTTCTTGACACCAGCAACCAAAAGTTCACACAAAAGCAATTCTTCAATCAGTCCATATTCACAATCTTTCACTCCGTCCCTGAGGGCCATGATATATGTGGACATAGTTTTGCTGGCTTGATTATGTGAGTTGAAACGGTAATGTATTATTATTAAGTTTGATTTACCGGTACAGTATGCTTGAAATGCCTCTGTTAACGGCCCGATCTTGTCCTGCTCGGCAAGCGTGATGTCCATGTAAGTGAAAACTTTCTGGGCTTCTTCACCCGCGACGGACCAGACGGGATGGCCGAATGAGTTAGAGCATCCGTCTCCCGTGCTGGTAGATCCTCGGGTTGTGGGTTCGAACCCTGGTCGAGTCAAACCAATGACTTAAAAATTGATACTTGTCACTTCCTAGCCGGCGACCTGGTTTCCCAGTGGGACAGCACTTTAAAGTCGCCATGAGTGTGCACTGTCACAAGTCGGTACCTGTCCTGAAATGACCTTAGATGTTGCGAGGACATAAAACAACAACAAACAAAAAATCAACCGGGACATGAAGGAAGATACAGCATTGCACACATTCTTTTTTCGCAACGATTCCTGAAGCCGTGGTATATATATTATATGCTCTGATAGATGTTTTCCAGTTCGATCGTACGTTGTTGCAGAGGATGAGCTCACCTGGCGGTCTGAGGCTCGGCAGTGTGTTTGCAGGCGGCATTGTCCTTATCTGACACCATGTGAAAGTACAACGTCTGAACACTTTGATTTCTGGATACTGAATGCTTTATTCACCATCCTGGGACCTGAACTGCCGGCACCCTGTGACTCTGACATCATCTCATTTACATATTCCTTTGTTCTCTGCTCGTGCCTGGATGTCTTTTACGCATATATTACATGTTCTATCGCCCATCAGGTGGGGACAAATTCCAATGTAATCTTTGTAGGACAGCCAAGGTTGGTCCTAAATTATTGTGTGTCTGCAGTAACCCTGAGAAATTATTTCAAAATGACACCAAATATCGCCTTTCAAAGAACAAGATTAATGTTCAACCTTGATATAAGGACAGGTTGCAAAACAAAAATTCATAGAGTTACTGCATAACTTAAAGTGCAAATGACATGGTGAAAAAGTCAGGCTAAACAAAGTTAGATTTCTGACATCAGCATGCTTGGTGCTACTTATGAATCAAATTGTTCATGTCTTTGTGTAATTCTTAATGACTTATAACACTTTGCGTAAAATTGCATATTACAATTTAGCAATGCTTACCAGGCTTGTGTAGAATGTGCACACGACACCGACAGAAAATACGCCAACCCAAACATTTATGCCGGACACTGGAATACACAACAATAAAAATCATTAATTGCAATTGCAAATCATTTCGTAGTCATGATATCACCATGTGGTTTGTTGTTTTAGTGATTGTTTGTATATTTTGCTCATAACGGTTAAGTGCATGTAGCCTACTTGTTTTCGGCACTGTGCAGTATTCATATGGATTGATTTTCTTTATCAATAGTTTCTGTAAACTTGTTTCTGGTGTAAAATCGGGGAGTTCCAAATTATTTCTTTTTTTGGTGTTCATCTATATTTTGTACATAGTCAAAATTTGTAATACCTTGTACCCATGTGATTAGTGTTTTAATCTAGATATACTATGTTAGTTTTTGTTGCAGCTTTGAAGGTTAGGTTTGTGCGTAATTTGTACAGATTTCAGGTACTCCATTTTCTTTGTTGGTTTTAGCTCATTTTCCTTTAGAAATACCTCTCATTATTTCAACTGTACATCTGGCCTGGTGCTTAGTCCTAGGTGATCAGTAGTTGCTTAGCATGGTGCCTCCTATTGGTTTGTGATGTTTTATGGCTTACTCACTGTTCTATCCCTGATCTATGAGTATTAGTACATATTTATTTTTCCATATCTCACCTCCAGTCTTTCTTGATTTTCTTTTTATATTCCTTTAGTATTTTGGTGTTTCTTAGCTCACTACTTTGGCTAGTTCCAGCTTTTATGCTCATAGCTAAAACAGTTCAGTCAAAACACCCACAGTTGGATCTTTCTGTTTTTAGCACAAGCGCCTCACTAGCTCTAGTGATCTTTCTGCTTGTTGTTTTCTATTTTTCTACAGAGTCACAAGCTATTATTCTGAGGGGTGTGTTTCTCTTCTAGTTTCTAGTATGCAAATATTAGCCTGTTTGTGTAGGTCTATGTATGAACAGCAATAGTTCCAACTTTCCGCCTATGGGGGCACCACCTGTGACCGCCCCCCTACTTTGACTGGCCAGGGGCCCAGGCCAGTTCACGGTGCCTGCACCGCCAATGTCTAAAACGGCCGACAGAACCTCTGCCTTGAGGTCACTGTACACTGCACTGGAGGTTAGGACTTTCCGGTTTCACCGACTGTCCGGGTGTAAGCACTCTGTGCTGCCACTAGACGGCTCAGACTATGGCCACTATAACTTCTGCATTGCATGGTCAGTTTCAGTGTACCAGAGGTTCGGACATTAGTGGAGCCACCGCTGTCCGAGTGCACAAGCTGCACGGGCCAGGGGCTAAGCCTTTTTAAACCATTACAGGGTCTCTCACGACACGGTAAGTCAACCATGGTGATCTCAGCATTCTTCGCAGGACAGTGGATGATATGGGGGTACCCACCACACCCCACACGCACCCGCACACACCCGTGGATGAGCGGGCCAGTGAGTGCGGGCTAGGGGGCCTGAGAAAGGTCAATCTGAGGTCAGGTCAGCACTCAGAGGTGCAAGCAACCGGTGGTGGAACTCTGAGATGACACCTTTGCGGGTGAAATCGCGTCCCGGAACGTAATTAGATTACGGGTCTCCTGCAATTAACGGAGCAATTAGTGAGCAGCTATACCGCTGCGCAAAGGCGAAAGTAGCTCACTCCGCCATGGCCAACTACATGTCATGTACACCTTCACCAACTGTGTCTATGGGTTTCTTACCCACAGGCAGGGACTTGAGGACCACAAGTCTACTCACAAACTTCATTGAAGTGTCAGAGAGACAGGCCTGTGTCACCAGCCGAGGCACTCTATGTACCACTAATGCACGAGTCAGATACGGGCTCGGAGTCAGATATGGATACAAACCATGGGCTAGAGACACAAACCCAGGATCAGCGGAGATCGAGGGGCGGGCAAACAGGCCCCATCACCGCAGATCCGACATCGGATTACGGATCCAGGAGGCTGGTACTAGCAGCCACGTCACCAACTTACACACCACCGCCGGTGTGGCGGTTTCAGCGTGTTCCCGTGCTCAGCCGTGTCCCGTTGCTTCTGCGCATGCGCGGATTTCGCATCAACTCGGGTCACCCGAGCCACTTATTGGCGCATGCGCACATCCTACAAACTCGGGTCGAATAATCGAATACGCTTCTCCGCGCTCGGGTGGACAATTTTTTCTCTTTTTTTTAATAACCGATAAAACTACAGCAAAATAGGATTTAAAGTATTTTATGATGGCCTAGTTTAGCTATAGTTCCATTTCATTAATCTAAGTTATTCTTTTTTTGCACACGGCACGTGTATTTGTCGACTCCACTCGCTGTGTTCTATTTGAAATTCTGACCACTCAGATGACCCGAGTCGCCTGGGTTGTGTTAATCGATTACGGCCATGTTTATTAGATTCTGACGCATGCGCAGAAGCGAGGTACACGTCTGAGCACGGGAACACGCTGAAACCGCCACACCGGTACGAGGGCTCCACAGCAGGCTAAGGATGATGCATGGTGGCAGACTTGTCCAACACCTTCAGCCCGCCACCGGACCCAGCATGCGGCGATCAGTGGAGAGGGCCGGATTACGTACCGACACCAATCACAGAACTGGAGCAACTGGAGGCCAGGAAACTGGTACTCCAAGAGGAAATCAAGAACAAAAGACCGGATTACTCTATCAACTGGGCTCAAGGAGGATCGCAGGGACCATCACCACCAGTGCTGGCTAAAATAACAACAACAAACAGGTTGCAGAGACCGATGCCGTCAGCACTCAGCCCACCCAGGCAGAGCGGAGCAGCTCAAGCCATGGGAGCACTGCGGGATGCTCCCACGGATGCCCCGCCGGCCTACTCCGAGAGGGCCCCCACAGCAACCATGACCTCAGAAGCTCAGATGATAATTATGAATGTTCATCTATCATAGCTCCTAATTTAAGCATATGTCTGTGCAGTGGTCATACAGAGTCCTAAAAACGTTGTGTTTAAAACATTTCGAAAGCGGCTCTGTTTACAAAAGTATTAGTTCAGCAATTTGCCACTAGGTGCCGCCAGCGACCTCTGTGCAGGACCCACGTGGAGGCACACAGACAGCACCTAGCGGAAAATGTGGGAACTGGAACCCGACTAGGGTAGCCCTAGATAAAGGATTCACCTCATACTTGCACCTGGGCCTATATGTATGAGCCCCGGTGTGGCGGTTTCAGCTCGTTCCCGTGCTCAGCCGTGTCCCATTGCTTCTGCGCATGCGCGGATTTCGCATCAACTCGGGTCACCCGAGCCACTTATTGGCGCATGCGCACATCCTACAAACTCGGGTCGAATAATCGAATACGCTCGGATGGACAATTTTTTCTTCTTTTTTTTAATAACCGATAAAAGTACAGCAAAATAGGATTTAAAGTATTTTATGATGGCCTAGTTTAGCTATATTTCCATTTCATTAATCTAAGTTATTCTTTTTTTGCACACGGCACGTGTATTTGTCGACTCCACTCGCCGTGTTCTATTTGAAATTCGGATGACCCGAGTCACCCGGGTCGTGTTAATCGATTACGGCCATGTTTATTAGATTCTGACGCATGCGTAGAAGCGAGGGACACGGCTGAGCACGGGAACGAGCTGAAACCGCCACACCGGTTAGCAGTCATAACCCGAGTCGTGCGGATTTCCGGGTTAGCGGCGAAAACTGCGTATGTATGTGTCGGGGTTATACTAACTCGGCGAGTGTAGAGTCGCCTGCACTAACCCCAAGCGAAACCAGGGTTAAAGGTGGGGTTAGGCACCGATAATGCCCAAATCTATTCAATGCGACCATATTTAACAGAATTAGATACGCAATAAGTGAAATTTATTCAAATTAACCATAAACTCGAACCGTTATTAAGGCTCCTGCCGCATTGGCAGTGTTATTCATATTGTCGAATCGACGAATGTAAAGTAAACAAATTTCCAACCTCCGCAGCGACGTCGATATCCATACTGTCTAACGTCAAATAAAAATGGCTGCCGCCGTCACCGCCGAATCGACGGCAATATATTAGGCCCAAATCTATTCAATGCTGTAATATTTAACAGAATTACATACGCAATAAGTGAAATTTCAACAAATTAACCGTAAAATCGAACCAAGATTAACGCTGCCGCCGTAACGGCGGCGATATTAATATTTTCGAATCGACAAATGTAAAGTAAACAAATCGCCGCCGCCGCCGAATCAGCGGCTATATATTAGGCCCAAATCTATTCAATGCTATCATATTTAACAGAGTAACATAGTCAAATCGTGAAATTTCATTAAATTAACCCTAAATTCGAAGCATTATTAACATAGCAGCTATATCGGCGGCGTTATTCATATTGTCCAATCGACGAATGTAAACAGGCACAGAGGGATTTCACAAATCTATAAATAACTGAAACGTTAGCTAACCCATGCGCGCTTTGGACCCATACATCCCCCGTGACACATTTGGAACCCCGGGGTTAGCTAACCCGGCACCCGCCTTTAACCCCGGTGCGGTTAAAAATTGGCTCATACATATGGGCCCAGCACTGTAAAGACATGCCCCAGCTTCTACAACCGTCCCACCAGAAGATTATTCTTCAACCAAAGATTGGGCCGATTTATCAGAGCCTCTCTATAATGTTGCAGTTCTGCAACCGGTAACCATTGTAAGGTTACAAACAACCCAGTGTCTCTATCTATCTTGCACCTGCAAGTACGGGGTGAAGTACGGGGTGAATCCTTTATCTAGGGTAGCCCCTACTGACTCCTTTCCCAACCAAGCATTCCCCATGTTAAGATAACATGTACAATGCGACAAAAAGACAACAACAAAAAACACACAGGGATGAAAGTGGTGTTGAGCAAGCAATGCGGAAATCAAGCTGAGATTATTACACCGATGGAAAATTTCCGCGATAACGCATATCTTCTCCCATAAACTTATCCATCAGGGAATCGCAGGGAAAATGCCAGAAGTCAATGTTTCAACTATCCCTGTTGTGACTATATTATCACCAATACCTAACTTGCTCTTGTTTGGGCGTATATTCTAGCACCATCTAAGGTCATATAAGAATGGGATTCAAACTACCCAACTGTTGTCATATATATACATCTCATTTTGGGGGGATTTTTATTTAACGTTAATCAGTAAATATAAAAAAACATAGAAATCCGAGAAACCACAGACATCTTTCATCCTTGATGTGCATTAAATTAAGTTCAACACTTGAAGTCAAGCATTAAAATGAAATAAAAGAATTGATACACTCACCAGCACTGAGCGCTAATGATGGTGCGTATAATACAATCGCCATATACAGCACCTGAAATAAGCACAATATATAAGTAAATCCCCATAAATAGCTCACATTTTGAAACCACCCACACATTTTATTGCATTGGATCAGTCTATGAAACACCAACATATAACTCTGAGAAACGCTTAGAATTTGTAATATTATAGATAATAGTAATCATTCATTAGCATTGGTGGGAAATGAGTTTCTGTTAAAGTTGCCTGGTCCAATGAAACTTCTTTTTTTTCAAACAAAGTAGTTACCTACATTTAATTCTATCTATTCAACTTAGCTACCGGTGCATTAACTAATGCAAATAACATGTTGATACCCATGGTTGATGGGGCAACTCAAGAATTTGTCATGTTGCTTCGGAAACATGGGTAATAGACCCCTAACCCAGTTAAGCTGGAAAGTACCTGACTAGAGTAGTTCCAGATTTTGCCAACAGATTGTTAAATATTCCGATATTCGGTATAGGGGGGAATGCAAATGTTCTATTACTGATCGGTGTATGTGACCAGGCGCATGTGTGTATATATATATATATATATATATATATGTATGGGTTGGTGGTGCCTGAGTGAGATGTAAATAGACATAGTTGTGCTGGCAGGTCTGGGTGTGATTGCCCTCAGGGCCTACGCCCTCTGCTGGGATAGGGATCACCACACTCAAATGTCAAGGGTGGTGGTGGCCATGGGGCCATATAGCTTGTGGTGGTGGGCAGACCACTGGTATCCATGGGGACCAAGAATGCTGGATCCCTATTGGTAGGGCCAAGAATGCTTGTTTCCCATTGGGGGAAAGGGGTGGGGTGATACTCTACAATGAACCCATGTAACCATATGAATAATAAACCAGAAGGCTGGACTCTCTCTTCTTCTTTACACTTTATACTCGTCCTTTCTCTTTGTCTGTATTGATTTCACCATAGCCTGCCTACACAGCCACAGATTCGAGAATTAAACATTATAAGATGTCACTAGCTTAACTGGAGGGATGTAATACACAAAGAGGGTGGTGGTGACATTCCAGAAGAAAAATATAATATAGTTGTCTTTAAAAAAAAGATATATTACAAGGATAGGAGCTTGAATCCTGTTGCGATATGAATATCTAAGTATAATCAAGCATTTTATTATTTGTCCAAGCATTCTTTATGGAGATATAGCGTGGCAAACCATAGACAGTCAGGGAAACGACCCGACTAGAGTAGTTCCAGATTCTGCCAATAGATGTCACTAGCTTAACTGGCGGGGTGGGGTATATTCGCACACGACAAGGGACAAATGGTGCTGCCACCTATGATTCAGTTCGCCTTTGCTGCACCCTCTATGGTGTACCCACTGAACCCACAAGAACTTTCAGCCGACGCTCAGGCCCGTATCCACATGTTAGACTAGGCGGTCCCACCTTCTAGCCAGGCCGCCCTGATGTGAACCCTTTGAACTCTTGACGATACTTCTGGTATAGTATGGCTACCCCTCCCTCCAACACTTCGCATCCTGACACCCAACCATTGACACCTAATGCCTTTTCTTGGCCAACCACCCAGCCCCACACTCACCTGACTGTCAAGTGGTAAGATTGAGTGCTTGGGTCTCAGGATTCGAACCCTGAACCTGCCGAAAGACTGGTTTATTGATCTGAACACATTCTGAGTTATTTAGATAAATAAAAATGGCCATTCTTGTTGTGTTGTGAATTAATCCTACATGCGGTGTTGTGATACAATTCAGGTTGTTGATGCTGTATATGTATTACTATATACACGTTTTCTTTATAAGGTTTTGGCAGTTATTTGATGAGACACCGTTTACTTTAGAATTCATGCATCTGAGTAGTGCATCAGGGTTCATACCGGTTTTGACTTATCAAATTCCAGGACTTCCCCAGACTTTCAAGGACCTTTCAGTGCAAAATTTTGGGATATTTTAAAGACATTTATTAAAGTACCCAAAAAACGGCCATATTCATAGTCAATACACTGTGTAAGATATGAAGTGTAAATAAGCATAACAAATAACCACAAACATAGGCCTATGTATAGTATTAATATAAAGATCAAGAGGAAGAAAAACAAACCCACAATGATCATTTTAAATACAAAACATCACTGATTTAAGTTTGGGAAACGTCAGCAAAAATAGGTTTAAAAGAAATATGGTCATAATTTTCCACTTTCAAAGATTTTCAAAGATATTTAGACAAATCACAGGACTTTCGAGGCCTGGAATCCTGAATTATAAAATTCCATCGTTTCCCAGGACCCATACAAACTCTGTATGTGAATATTTGAAAAGTGAACCTATCAAAATGGTGGTTTTTTTTTTTCTCTCTTCTTTTTGAAGACTTACCATTTGTATGATGAATGCAATCGCTCCACACAGTCGGACACCTCTTGAGAAGCGAAGTTCAAGATACTGAAACACGTCAACACAGATGAATATAATGCGACTAGAGACATGTTCAGTGTTTATGTTCGCATCACAGATTTCCAGCACATACACAAAGGCTGGCTGGCAGAAACTTGTAATCGTAAAATCCTGGCAACCATAGTCGATGGTACTCAGGGGATCGACCCAAAACTCTCACAAATTTTGCACATGTTATGCATAGGTCCTATGCTAAAAGATCAGCCTATTTGTAATGCCCTCAAATAGCTAATTTTAAACCTATTTTGACAATAAATTTGGGGGGCATGCCCCCAGAACCCCACACTAGGCTTAGCTACTACTAGGCCCTAGCAAGCTGGCGGCTACCGCCACTCGGGTTCCATGCCGGCAACGCAAAATCTCAAGGATTCTCGCTACCTCCAGGTTGGCAACACTGATTATCAAGGAACAGGTTGGTGGTGGAAATTGTCTATTACGAAAGCTGATTTGGTTGAGGGTTGTTGTGCAGGCCTAGTCCTAAATAACCTGAACCGGCAACCAACATTGGGGCAGCTATGTGGCGCTACCTATGTGTCAAGCAAAGAACTACTATGCACAGCATCCGATAGACGGCGCTACTTCGGCTTCAGGTTGATTGATTGATTGGTGGTTGCTACGCCGTGTCGGCAGCATAGGCCATATTCCCAGCATCGGGCGTTCCTAGTGTAAAAATGGGGATTGGGGTGGCAGGGGTTGCTGGGTTGTTTGTTGGAGTTTTAAGTTCTGGCAACATCTTAGGTCATCTCAGATCATATTAGGTCAACATCTTAGGTCATACCGACTTGTGACAGTGCACACTCGTGGCTATTTTATAGTGCTGCCCCACAGGGAGAACAGGCCATCAGCACCATGACCCAATATCCCACTCAGTCACATTATCCTGACACTGAGCTAACCAGTCCTTGCCCTATCCTATTAATGCTGATTGCCAAGCTAGGAAGTGCCAAGTATCAATTTTGTAAGTCACTGGTTGGTTGGCTTGTTGTTGGAGTTTTACATCCTGGCAACATCTAAGGTCATATCAGGACAGGTACCGACTTCTGACAGTGCGCGCTTATGGCGACTTTATAGTGCTGCCCCAGTGTGATACAAGCATGCCAGCACCATGACCCGATATCCCAGTCAGTCACATTAATTATCCTGATACTGAGCCAACTAGTGTTTGCCATTGCCGAGCAGGAGACAAAGAGAGTTCAAATATCAGGTTTGCAAATCTTTTATTTGACTCTACCTGGAGTTGATCCTTCGACCTCATACATGGGGAGCGAATTACATGCTCTACTGATAGGGCTATCTCGCCCACCCTCTTACCAAGCTTGTCGGAATAATCTTTGTTGTTCTCTTTTGTGGGGTGGGGGAGGGGTCTGAATGTACAAGCTTTTAGCAATCTTGGAATAGAACCCTATTTTCGATACTGTTATATAATGTACAGTGATGGACTGGCGTCAAACCGTGGCGATACCAGAGTGCGGATTCGATTAACATGACCAGGGCGACTCGGGTCACCCGAGTTGCTAGAATTTCAAATCGAACACCGTGAGTGGAGTTGATAAAAACATGTGCCGTGTGCAAAAAGACCCGACCCCAGTAACCCACGTCCTGGTTGGGGGTGGCTAGGAATGATGACATCACATTTGCTATGGTACTGTCCTGCAGGATAACAGCTACCAGTACCAGTCCTATGTGGTTTTTGTTGGTAATAACCCAGATTAATGAAATGGAAATATAACTAAACTATGCAATCATAAAATACTTTAAATCCTTTTTTGCTGTAGTTATATAGATTATTAAACAAACAAACAAAACATGTTTTGGATTAAGCCACCATTTGTCTCCATGAAAAATGATCTTGAATCTGGTGGCAAACCTTTTGTATGCAGAGGAGGAGGTTTTTTTTTCTTCAAACTAATAGAGTTTTAGTTGGAGACATTGTGGTAGAGCACAGGCTTCCCGTGTTGAAGGTTGGGAGTTTGAATCCCAGACGGGTCAAACCAATGACTAATAACTTTGCATTACCTAGCCTGGCGCTCTGCATTTCTGGTTTACTCAGTATTAAGACAATGTGACTGAGTGGGATATTGGAATATAGTGTCGGCAGCCCGGTTTCCCAGTGAGGCAGCACTATGAAGTCACCATGGGTGTGTACTGTTCCAAGTTGGTATCAGTCCTGATATGACCTTAGATGGTTCTAGGATGAAAAGCCCCAATAAACACACACAACTGAAACAAATGGTGAAACTAATTCTGACACAACAAAGTAAGCTACCTGTTTGTTGGGGCTTTATGTGCTAGCAACATCTAAGGTCAGGTACAGACTTGTTACAGTGTGCACTCATGGTGACTTCATAGTGCTGCCCCACTGGGAGACCAGGCCACCAGCCCTATGACCTGATATCCCACACAGTCACATTATCCTAACACTGAGCTAACCACTCCTTGCCCTCTCATAGTAATGCTGAGTGCCATGCTAGGTAGCGACAAGTATCAAGTTTGTAAGTCATTGACTTAAACTCGGCCGGGACTTGAACATCCGACCTTCCGCACAGGAAGCCTGCGCTCTACCAATTCGGACACTGCGTCTGGTAGTAGGCTACCTTATAACATCCGGCAGTATTCATAAGACTATTTAATATGTGGTGACGGGAAACTCTTAATTATCTATTTCGCACCCCACAATTAGCTCATCTCACATGAGTGACTTTCATGGAACTATTATAGTTAGGCTTCTGTAGTTTATATGTGATGTATAACGTATCATGCAAACCAGGTGTGGTGGCCGAATTGGTAGAACGTGGATCTCGAGTGCGGGAGACCTGGAGTTCGGTTCCAGGTCGAGCCAAACCGATGACTTATAAAATGGATACTTGTCGCTTCCTAGCTTGGCGCTTGGCATTAATATGATAGGGCAAGGACTGGTTAGCTCAGTGTCAGGATAATGTGACTGAGTGGGATACCGGGTCATAGTTATCAGTATTAGTCTCTATTATGACAGATCGCTTCGATGATTGTAGCTAGGATTATTCTAAATCCCGACCTTCCGCTCAGGAAGCCTGCACTCTACCAATTCGGCCCCCATGTTTGGTGAGCTCATCAGACAAATTTGACTTAGTCACACATTTAAAATATATGCTGCTAGTCCTACCCGGGTGTAATATCTGCGGGTCTCGGCCGTCAGAGCCCCGGATACCATTACTCTTCCCAGGTGTGTTCTGACAACTGTCTGTCAGTTCCCACCTGGTGTCCCTCTCAACAAACTCGCGCAAGATTGACAGTGAAGAAGTCGTGCTTTATTGGCATCAACTCCTATCACCCTGACTGCCCACACAGATCCTCATGTCTCTTGCTAGTGTGTATAAGAATCAGTGCCTACAGCCCATTGAACCTGAATCCCATGGTTGTTGCACACAGCTCAGTGCCTTTGGAATAGCTGCTGCTGGTTTGTGTGTAGAAAGTGGAGTCTCAGACAGAGCGTCTGGAGTCCTGGACAAGAGTGCCTAGAGAGTGGAGTTGTCTCTGGCTAGAGAGCCTAGCCAAAAGTGCCCAGGGTGGGGTCTGTGTGTTAGGTATAAGGAATGCAGGTGACTGGGCTCCCACAGCCAGCCAATCAAACACCCTCTACAGCCTGGGGGAGGGGGGCGACGGCCTAATAGGGGGCAGCTGTCACTCAACCCCAAGCTGCAGGTGGTGTCCATAATGTATGCAGGATGACTGGGTGTGCTTGCCCATCGGCCCCGTGGTAACAGGTAGTTGCAGACAGTTACAATAAACATATATTAAAAATGTCCTTCCCCATCACTTGCATTCTTTCTGGTGCACGGAGGGGACATTTCACTAATCATTAACTATCTCTTAAATATGAACATCACATCACAATCTCGGTTGCTATGTGTTATCACATTTCCATAGGTGCTTATGTCGTCACACAGTGAGTGGGGCACCCATTGCTTCTCTGTTACATAATCCTGGTCTCCACTCAGTCGACCGAGAATAGTAATGCTCTTTGCCAATATATAAATCCGAACCGAAAATCCTATATTTTTACATGGGGACTCTGTGGCAAAATCGGTAGAGCTCAGGTTTCCCGTGCGGAAGGTTGGGAGTTCAAATCCCGTTCGAGTCAAAGCAATGACTTACAAAATTGATACCTGTCGCTACCTCACCTGGCACTCGGCATTCATAGGATAGTACAAGGACTGGTTAACACAATATCAGGATAATTTGATGGTGTGGGATATGGGGTCATGGTGCCTGCAGCCTGGTCTCCCAGTGGGGAAGCACTATAAAGTCACCATGAGTGCACACAGTGACAATCCCTTACCTTCCCTGATATGATCTTATATGTCGCTAGGATGTAAAACAACAACCAACAGCAACCAGGTTGAGGCAAAAATTGTCATTTATTTGTTAAAACATAGGATGAGTAGGAAGACCTCTTAGGATTTGGAGAGTTTTGTTTGGCTTGTTGGGGTTTTATGTCCTATCAAATTCTAAGATGTTTGGGGGGACTATGAATGGATTCCTTTTAACTCTAGCATAAATATACAGTGAAACCCATTATAACGTGCCTCAATTTAACGTGAATTCGGATATAACACGATGATTCATTGGACCCAGAATTCTTTAATTAAAAGGTATTTCAGAAAAGTGAATCCCAATTTAACATGACCCCAATTCTTCCTTAATCTCATTATATGGACATGAACAATGGCGTTATAACGGGGTCACACTGTATGTCTGTTTGTGTTGCTGTTATTAGCTGTTTGGGTCCTTTTGTGTATACCATATATGTCCCAATAGATGCACACTGGATGCATGTCTATTCAAAGTTAAAGAATTTCATGGATTTGTGAGATTGTCTTATTTTATGTGCATTCAGTATGAATATGATCGTAAATTTGTGTGTGTTTTCAATCTTGAAATGGGATGTGTGCTTCTAGTTCTATTGGGTAGCATGCTTCTATAGGGACAAATACGGTAGATAGTTGGTTAATAATGTGATAGTCCAAGGTTTCCACACTGCCACACACTCACGGAAGAACACCAAGATTGAGTAACAGTACGCTTCAACTGGTCTATTATAAAACCTATCCGCTCTCCGCGGCGTCAACAGTCAACTGACTCGCCCCTCACTCGCTATGTCCCACGTCGCCTCTATAGGTGGGTGGGGTGTGTGTTCGCCACGCGCAGTAGAGGGCAGCCCAGTCGGGGCACTGCCCAGTGGCTAGTGTGACGCCACCTAGCGCAGTTCAATGTAACTGCGTAGGTGTGCCTGCCGACACTGCGTGGTAGTGGAGCTCATGTACAGACTACTACAATAACATCACTCTTCTGGTTGGCCAAACAGTCTAAATGAACTGAGAGTATCATGGATTAAATACTGCAGCATGTGACTTAATTATCATTATTTTTTATATTGTTTATGCCTTAGTAATTTGCTCGCAATGATTAAGAATTGGGACACAATAGTCAAAGCATGACCAAATACAATCCTGCTGTTCTTCCTGCATCAGCCAATACTATCTTTGAGAGAAACTGGTTTTTACCAAAAATAAATTTTCCATTTTTAACTTGGAAAAGTTTGTTTACTGTTGGTTTTATTTATCATATACCACCTGTGATTTTACCACGGTTATATGCTCTTTTGGCCTGTGCTCTATTTCACCTGTTTGAAATGTAATATTTGAGTCAGTTGTGCTTAATATGACCCCAATAGCCAATGTTTACTTTTTACACCGGGGGTCGTTAAACAATCAAACAAACAAAACAAAGAGCCAAGACTTAATTATGCCTAGCATATAAAGTAATTTCCCTAAAATGTTGGTATCACAGTTTAACTTATTTATAGAAAGTGTGGTGCCATAATGATCATTTATTTTACATTATATGCTAAAATATAGCAAAATAATCCCAATCTCATTTCCCGCTTTTAATTTGTAACCTCTCACCAAAGAATAATCTTAGCTTGTTTAACATTATTTTCTTTACACATATTTTCATCAAAATGCACCAGAATGGACCATTTTGTATCACTTCTTTTTCAAAACTTTCCTCAAACCACCCTGTGGGACACCCTCACCCCTTCAGCCATGCTATATCTCCTATTTGCAATTTGTGTATTAGTGAGATCTCACACGCTTATCTACTTAAGCACCTCTGGATCCTGTCACTACCAGTTAATTTTCTTTTTTTATATATACCCCACTTTAAATAGTTTTATTTTCATGAAATTACATACGTCGGAACATAATTGTGAGCAATTAAATGCTATTGCCCGCAATTAACAGTACCAGTGACAAATAAGCAAATGACAAATCACTTACCTCAAACACACTCATTAGCTTGAGTCTGAAAAAGATTGGCAGGAACACATAGTTCACAAAGGGCATCATGAGCACGTAGCCAACCCAGATCCACCAGTACATGGTCCCAAACCGGTAAATCTCAGCAGGTGTTCCTATAACGATAAACCAGAGTCTATGACAGCGATTTCACAATGGGTTTGTTCAACCTCAGAATAAACAGTACTACTAGAGGCCAGCGGTATAAGATCTTCAAGGAGAGGCCCAGACTTGACTTATTTTTCTTTCGAGTGACATATCGATGCAACAGTCTCTCAGACCAAGTGATTGAAGCACCAATGTTAGAAGCACATGAGAGAAGGCTGGAGAGGAGACCAACAATTATTTAACTTCAGGGTACCGTCAACCTCCATGTGTGTGCAAAAGAATAAGTTTTGTTTGCCATAACGAGCTGGCATTAGAGGCCGAATAAGGCCTAGATCAGCCAGAAGAGGACTTGTAGTAAGTTAATCTGTAAGTTAAAAGGAAGTGGTCTCTGGCAAACAAAATGCGGAAACCAAGAGGTGACGTTGGCACCACCTAGCGGGTTCTGGCAGAACCAAGCTGTGGTTCTTACACTGGCAGCGATTTTGCACGAAAACCTACATTTTCCACCATAGGATTAGCACTGTCAGGGAATTGCAGGAAAATGCCAGGTTTCAATTATTCTTGTTGTGGCTATGTTATCGCCCATACATAACTCTTTCTTGTTTTGGTTTTATGATCTAACAACATCTAAGGTCATATAGGAATGGGATTTTTGAACTAACCAATTGTTGGCATAACCTATGCATCAAGATTCCTTGGCATTTTATTTAATGTTAATTGGTAAATGTGCAAAAGTCGCCGAAATCTGGGAAATCGCAGAGATATTTCATCCCTGATAGGAACGCCAAACTCAGCTTCACCAAAATGAGTCTTCCAAGGTCTCTAAACATTGGCAACTGTTCTGTGACCACTCGATGACTGCTGCACCAAGAACATCAGAATTTTGGTCAGTGACAGGTCAGCGACCGCTCACGACCCTTGGTGACTGTCTCTATCGTGCACTGGTCCGATCAAAGCTTGATTATGGCTCCATGGTCTATGGATCAGCCAGACCGTCATACATCCAAATGTTGAAACCCATTCAAAATCAAGGACTCAGACTCTGTCTTGGAGCATTTCGAACTTCACCAGAGGAGAGTCTTAGTGTAGAAGCAGAGGAACCTCCACTTGTGCTGAGGAGAGAAAAGCTTGCTCTACAGTATGCATCCAAGATCGCAGCAAATCCCAGCAACCCTGCCTATGACTGCATTTTCAACCCAGGCAATGAAACACTCTTTGCTAATAAACCCAAGGCCATTCCAACTTTCGGTATACGTATTAAGGAATCATTAGAAAACACTCGAGTTTGATGTAGATAACATTGCAAAATTCCAATATCCAGACACACCACCTTGGACATACGCTGTCAATGTGAACTTGGCTCTCTCTGAAGCAAGGAAAGACTCAACTGACCCTCTGATCTACAACAGTATGTTCAGGGAGGTTAAAGACATACATTCTGATCATAAGTTCATCTACACAGATGGTTCTTACAAGGATGACAAAGCTGCAGCGGCAGCTGTCATGGGCAAGCACACCTTTTCGGAGCGATTACCAAAGGGTGCTTCGATATATTCAGCAGAGCTTGATGCCATATTCTTAGCAATGGACCATGTAGAAACCTCTTCCCATAGAAAATTTGTGATATGTTCGGATTCAAAATCATGCCTACAAGCTATTCAGAGCAAGGATTGGAAGAACCCTCTGATCCGCAAGATTTTAGAAAGGTTACATTATTTATGTTCAGGACTTCACAAAACTGTGCTTTTTTATTGGGTGCCGAGTCATGTTGGCATTCGAGGAAATGAGGCTGCAGACGTGGCTGCCAAAGAAGCTCTCGACAAATGCATTACACCTCTTCCCGTTCCTCACACAGACCTCAAAAGGCACATTAGTGCACTCATAAGGAAAAAGTGGCAATTACAATGGGATGAAGCTGTCATGAACAAGCTTCATGCGATTCAGCCCACCCTTGGCAAATTTTCAGGTGCTTGTCATAGAAATAGACGCGAAGAGACCGTTGTTGCACGTATGCGAATTGGACATAGCTATTTGACTCATAGTTACCTTCTTAAAGCAGAAGACCAGCCAGAATGCATACCATGTGGAGTGCCTCTGACTGTGAAACATATTTTGATTGAATGCATTGACTTTGCAAATGTTCGAGCACAGTATTTTAATGTAGCAAGTATGAAATGTTTATTTGACACTGTTAGTACTGCCTTAGTTTTATCGTTTTTAAAGCACATTGGACTGTTTAATCGGTTTTAAGACATTTTTGATGGCATTGTATAGCCCTTAGTGTGCTGATATGCCGTTAAGCATTTATTCATTCATTCATTCACCAAAATGAGTCTTCCAAGGTCTCTAAACATCGGCAACTGTTCTGTGACCACTCGATCACTGCTGCACCAAGAACATCAGAATTTTGGTCAGTGACAGGTCAGCGACCGCTCACGACCCTTGGTGACTGATCGGTGACTGCTTGGCAACTGCTCAGCGGGTGGTCGCCGACCAACCTCCCTAAACATCGACGAGTTATCGTCCCCTGATGCATCGACCGCACGGTGACCACTCAGCAAGCGCTCGCCGACCACTTGCCGATGTCGTCTTTGATTCAATGTAGCGAGTGGGATGCTGGGAGGTCGGCCACATTTTGGTCGTAAGGCGGTCAGAGGCAAAGGCTGGATATCGTGTGACTGCCAGGGTATAAACTGCTACAAAACAGGTTCCATAACTAGCTAGGCACAATTAATTAGTTCATTCATTTTTGACTCATGAATGATAACTAAGTTTGAAAAAGGCGTTTGAATCTATATGACTTCCTGCTCTTGGTTGGTTGGTTTTTGGAGTTTTAGGTCCTTGCAACATCTAAGATCATATCAGGACGGGTATCGACTTGTGACAATGCACACTCATGGCAACTTTATCATGCTACCCCACTGGGAGACCAGGCCACCAGCACCATGACCTGATATCCCACTCAGTCACATTATCCTGACACTGAGCTAGGAAGTGACAAGCATCAATTTTTAATTCATTGGTTTGACTTGACCAGGGTTCGAACCTGTGGGTTCAAATCCCATGATTCACCAAAATGGGAGATGGACGCTCAACTCATTCGGCCATCCTGTCTGGTCGTCCTGCTCTTTGTCACAATCACAAAAGTAGCACTGAATTCTTAGAGGTCATCTAAATTCTTTTTTAACATGTTCACAGTCAAACAAAGGTTAAAACAGGGGGGTGGGGCTTGTCAGACAAGTATGACTTTTATCGTTCAATAAAATGTTGGTATCTTCTCAAGTACTGTATGTTCCATATTAAAATGTTAATGTGTACTACTTGGGGCATGGGGGGGGGACATGGGCTGGAAAAGTAAGTACAGTATAACCCCGTTAAACTAAACTTGAAGGGACCATAGAAATTTGTTTGGATTAAGCCATCATTGGTTTAACCAAGCTTTGGCTTTGACTTTGACTTTGAGTAAGCATGTATTGCACATGTAATATAAATGTATGTGGACACTTTGATTATTGTTTTTTATGTATATACAGTATAACCCTGTTAAACCCAGCTTGGTTAAACTAAACGATCGGTTAATCCAAACTTTTTTCGGTGCCCTGGCAAAATACTACCATTTATCATATAAAAAAGTTGGTGGGGTCTCAGATGACCTTATAACCACATGAGAGTTTGGTTTAACCATACCAGAGTGGCCTGGGGTCCGACAATTTTGTTTGGATTAACCGATCAATCTACTTTGGGTTAACCAACTTTTTTATATGATAAATGGTAGTATTTTGCCGGGCCGCTGAAAAAAGTTTGGATTAACCGATCGTTTGGTTTAACCGAGCTTGGTTTAACAGGGTTATACTGTACTGCACTTTGTATGATCGTGAAAATGTTAACAACTTTGGATGACCCTTACATACCTGAGGAGAGCTGAAAATCTATGAGGCTATACGAGGGGGGAGTAGGTGATTGATGAGGATATAAACTGAAAAGGCTAAGCGTAGCAAAATGTAGCGATAGAAAACAGGTGCGTCAACAAACCTAACAGTGTGATGGCCGACATGAAGGAGGCGAGCAGCGACAAGGTGACAGGCAGCACGGGCATCTGACGATTAGCCATCAGGTACTCGGCTGAAAGAGAAATACATTTTTTTTTTAAGATTCTACTATTTTTAAAATATTGAATCTTTAGGAAATTTGATTTCGTTTTGACTAATAATCTCGTTGAGCTTATGAAGATTATTTCTATTTTATTATAGGTTTTTTTTCAAGAATAATACCCAAAGGCCTTTGGGAAATTTTAATTTCCCATTACTGGCAGGGTTGCCAACCCTTACGGTTTTGCTGTAAGATTAAACAATATTTTATCTCCCATCATTACCTCACCATAAGGTGTACAATATGTTATGTCCCATCATCACCTTACGCTGTACATTACCATTAATATAGTAATATTATATCAATCTTACAGATTATTGTGGAGCACATAGAAAAGAATGTAGAAATCTATCGCAGATGTGTCCAACGTGCACCACAGAGCAGCTAAGATAAAAAAAATTGTCTGGTGGAGTATGCCCACTTAGAAGTACACAACAGCCTACAACCTAAGGCGCAAAGTCGCTACTGCCTCCAATATAACATCCCTTAAGCTCTTCTGGTTTTTCTTTTTCCAATGTTGGCCCCCCCTGTACTGGTAGCAGTGGGTAATGGTGATACACCTCCGATGAACACCGTAAACTCACCAGTAATTGGCCTAAAACGAAGCGAAACATTTTCTCTGTAGGTTTACGGGGTATAAACATACAACCAGACAGTTTTACACATACACAAATGTTAACAGTTGAAATCGTAACTCAATTAAGGACCAGGAAGCGAAATAGTGATATACATAATATATATCACATATATATCACCATTGTGCATGTTATCCTAACATGTTTAATTCGCGGGTGGAGGCAGGGGAGGGGCGGGGCCCCACCAGGAACACCCTGACCCATCATCACCTTATGCTGTACAATACCATTAACATAGTAATATTATATCAATCTTACAGATTATAGAATGTAGAAATCTATCACAGATGTGTCGAAAGTGCACTACAGAGCATCTAAGATTATTTGCATTCAGTCTGAATGTGATCGTAAATTTACGTCCCGGATACCAACCCGCAACCGGAACCCGGGCATACACCATAACATTCCTCACAGCTGTCCAGCATTTAAAACAAGCACCCTCGCGGGAACTTACATGCTATGGGCAGAATAAATACCGTATCAATAACAAATATTGTGATTTGTTTTTGTCGTGCCTCTGAAATAAAGTGGGTTTGTCTTATTTTATGTGCATTCAGTCTGAATATGATCGTAAATTTGTGCATGCTTTAAATCTTGAAATGGTGGGTGTGCTTCTATTGGGTAGCGTGCTTCTATTAGGACATATACTGTATATATAACTGGCAAAAAGCCCCAGGATTGCATGTGACTATGGCTAATATGAGGGGAATGGATTACATACAAAACTAGCCAGTTTATGAACATTTAAAAAAACTTAATTAATATCAATATACTGTATACTACATTGTATTCACATCTGTTTTCTCACCTTTTTGGAAGATTCCCTTCACACCTCTTCAAAGCTAAAGCTTTCCACCTTTCATATTACTCCTACCCCTCCGCATGACATCAAAAGGGGCACATGTATATGGTGTCTAAACTGTATTAGAAACAGTTTTGAACAATTATTCTTATGATTTCATGCACAGATCAGAATATTTTTAGTCTATCCAGTTTTAGCCACTTTTAGTGCCTATAGTGGCTAAACCCTGTTTTAACCGGAGCGATTTTAACCGTCGGTTTAAGCGGTTTTAACCACCATGTGGCTAAACCCCTGCAATGCTCAGTGGAGTTTTCTGTTTTCTGCCCGGGAAGCTGACACTCTACATACATCACCATTCTGGCTGTGAACACAATTCTGAGGCTGACCTCTTTATCTTTTTTCAAAGGTACTCGCCGTCCAGACGACAATTAGACTCCGCTAAGTGCTCTCCGAGCAGGGTGGCCGAATCTGTAGAGTGCGGGCCTCGCGTGCGGCAGATTGGGAGTTTGGTTCCCGGTCGAGTCAAACCAATGACTTATAACATTAATACTTCTCGCTTCCTAGCCAGGCGCTCAGCATTAATAGGATAGGGCAAGGGACTGGTTGGCTCAGTGTCAGGATAATGTGACAGTGGGATATTGGGCCAGGGTGCTGCTGGCCTGGTCTCCCAGTGAGGCAATACTATAAAGTTGCCATGAGTGTGCACTGTCACAAGTTGGCACCTGTTCTGATATGACCATAGATGTTGCCAGGATGTAAAACTCCAAAAACCAACCAGTGCTCTCCAGCACAGCTCTAAGTGTTTCTTTATTTATATAACCAAATATGTGTTTGGAGAGTGGCACAGCGACCCACACAGCGCACAGTGGGTCTCATCTCATCACGTGGGCTACAGGTACACACTTGGGGGTGGCGGGTGGGGATGGTATGGGGGGGGGGGAGAGAAAGTGTGGCGCGTTGTGGTTACACAAGTCAAAATAAAAATGGAGTTGTTAAAGTACTAAATCTACTAGCTGGAAAGTAATTGCGCTGTTATATGCAAACAAGAAAAGGAGATTGTTTGTTTGTTCGTTTGTTGTTTTACATCCTAGCAACATCTAAGGTCATATCAGGACGGGTACCGACTTGTGCCAGCGCGCACTCATGGCGACTTTATAGTGCTGCTCCACTGGAAGACCAGGCCGCCAGCACCATGACCTGATATCCCACTCAGTCATATTATCCTGACACTGAGCCAACCAGTCCTTGTCCTATCCTAATACTGCCAAGCGTCAGGCTAGGAAGCATTATGTGTAAAATTCCTCCAGTGTGTGAGATGCGAGGGGGGTCCCCTTGCATTTATTCTTGTATAATGCGCTATGCATCACACACACACATATATATATATATATATGCTGTATAAGAATTATACGAATATAATAACCCGGAATTCTATACTATCATAACACCCACCCACCAGAAATCGGGTGGTTGTGCCTCAGACTACTCATCCACTGCTTTCGGCAGTACAGTGAGTGTAGGCAGGGGAGGAACAGTAGATGACTAAATCAAGGCTCCTCCAGTTAATGACTGAGGGAGGTGTTAGGGCTGAGGAGCAGGTGGAAGCTTCTGGCCTTATTATACTCATATAATGGCTTATACAGCATATGTATATATATAGATTATATAATGTATTATATATATAAAGGGTATTCTCCAATACACAATAAGACAAGACAGGAATAAAGTAGGATAATTAAATTTATCTGGCAAGAGAAAAAAGAAAGAATCCTCAGGTGCGACTCAGTGTGTGGTGCATCCATTAGGGATGGGGTGGGCGGGTGGCGGCACCACCACTCATATGTGTCAGGTCGAGGAGGGATGGTATAGTAATCTCAATCATATATATATATATATGTATGTCATCATCATCATGCTGTCAGTCGCAATGCGACAAAGACTGCTTTCATTACTTAACCGCTGCTTTGTGCGGTTGTACATTTCATAAAAGCTGCTTGCAAAGTGTTGAAGTGCTGCTCGCTTTTGCAAGTTACTAGCGGCACTCTATCAGGGAGCCAATAGAGGTCTCACACCGGCAAGAACATGTCAAGACAGGCGCAAACTATTTGTCCCTGCAGTGGCTGGTCGGGAGATGTTGGGAGTTCCATTTATTACCGCTCTTAATATGTATGTACAGTTCCATATTCCCTCATCCAAAATTCGAAAGGTTCTGAAAACCGAAGTTTTTTCTTGTGTACAGTATAAACATGAATTGTAATATTTGAAGTTACACCAATTGATATATTAGCGTATATCTGGTCTATCATTATCCTACACAAAACCAACCAGTATCAACGCGGCAACAATGGAATTCTGCTGAATTTGGTCTGTATTCATAAAATGTAAAACGAATGAATAAATCAAATTAGCAATCCTTTTCAGACATGTCCCAGATATACTGTTCACAACTGTGGATTCCCACTTCTAAAGGACAGTTGATGAAGCTAAAGTCACTTCAACACAGCTTCACATTATATATCAAAGATACCAAGAGCCTGAATTACTGGGACATACTAAAGGCCCTCAAAATGTAGTCCATTGAACATTGATGTGAGAGATATCGAATTATATACATACACCTGCAAAATGATTGAAGGCAAAGTACATAACTGTGGCATAACAACATATCACTTCTACAGATATGAGTAGACTTGGTAAGGTACCAGCCATAAATACAAAAGCCTCACAGTCAACAAAAACCTTGCGGGAAGGAAGTCTTTCTGTTCGGGGAGTTCAGCTCTTCAATACAATGCCAGCTTACATAAGAAACCTATCTAACTGCAGTGTACAATCGTTCAAAAGGCAGCTTGAAAAGGTGTTAACAACAATACCAGATGCACCAACTGTGATGATTATATGTGGAGGTAGTGGTTTCACTGCGCAGTGTTTATTTATATTGTCACAAAGTTGGTGAAATCGGAGAGATTGGTAAAAGACAAGATGGTGACGACAGGAGGCTCTTGATTTAACTTATAAAGTCTGTTAAGGTACATGTTTTATTGTAGTTTTTTCAAATCAGAAGTAGCGGGTAAATATGAAGAAGTATGTGAAGAAAATATTTTGCTTCTTTGCTTAAGAAGTTATGTGCTCAATTCATTCACGCAGCCTGGAACTAACTGACTCACAAAGGGTAGGGAGATGTGTGAGAATGCTTACAAACAGATAAAGAATGCATGCAGTAGTATAGTTAACCGTTATGGGCAGCATAAATACATAATCACCTCAAAACAAAAAACAAAACAAAAATCTATGGGCAAGGATGAATCTTTTATCTACCGACTATGCAGCTTTAAGATTATTTGGTTGTTGGAGTTTTATATCCTGGCAACAGTTTGGTTGTTGTTGCTTTATATCCTAGCAACATCTAAGGTCATATCAGAACGCATCCCGACTTGTGACAGTGCGCACTCATGTCGACTTTATAGTGCTGCCCCACTGGGAAATCAGGCCGACAACACCATGACCCGATATCCCACTCAGTCACATTATCCTGACACCAAGCTAACAAGTCCTTGCCATATCCTAATAACGCTGAGTGCCAGGGTAAGAAGCGACAAGTATCAGTTTTATAAGTCATTGGTTTGACTCGACTGAGAACCGAAATCCTGACCTTCCATACGCGAGGCCCGCGCTCTACCAATTCGGCCACCCTTATAAGTATTGGCCATTACATTAAACTAAAGTAAAGCTTGTTTTATTTAACGATGCCTCGAGAGCGCAGTCATTTTTATCATCTGCTATTGGACGTCAAATATATGGTCATTCCTATATATGTCTTTGGAGGAAACAGTAGTAATAATAATTTGAGACCTCATTGCTATGGTTTTGTCTTATTTGTGAATATTAAAGAGAAAAGCAAAAAAATATTAGCAAGGTAACAGTCAAAGTGAAAACAACAATTTTACACAAATGTTCGGCTCAAATTTCAATGTTTAGGGGCAATTTCAGGATTTATCTTTTACTATGCCATAACTGGGTCCATGCATAGAGTGTCAAATGGTGAAAATAGTTCCTGTACTGTATCTGTACTCAGTGTTTGATACAGAGATTCATAGTACTTGCAAGTGGAAACGAAATGTTATGATGTTAATGACTCCAGAAAAGGTTAATTATTTCATAATTAAATTTTTTTTTTTTTAGAAATAAATGTCTTCAACTTAATGAAGACATTGTATATGACCATTTGAAGTGAAATGAGCTGTTGTTCAGAGGTTTTCATTAAGTTTGTGACACTTTATTTTCAATGCTATTGACAATGTCACAAATTAGTAATGTAATTTTCTATGTATTTAGCTCCATCCATCCCAATAAGATACATAATACACAATATTAACATTTACTTTTGATCTAAAATATCTCCCACATTATTGGGCTAAATGATGAAATCCAAATATTGACACTCCAATAATGGGTTTCTTTGAAATATGCATTTCAGGTAGACTACCTCAAGTGGTACACAGTTTCTGAGAATGACCCATATATGTCTTTGGAGGAAACCTGCTGTCGCCACATAGGCTACTCTTTCCGATAATCAGCAAAGGGTCTTGGGGTTGGGAGGGGGGGGGGAGGAGGGAGTGAGGGTGGAGGGTCGAATGTTAGCTGACATGGTCCTCCCTCTTACAGGTAACCGGTATATAATACACCACCTTATGCATTGATCGTTACTCTAACAGTTTAAGTTCTGGTCTCACTGACCCACCACCACCACACACCACCACACACCACCACACACCACTAGAACCACCACCACTTGCTATCCGAACCACACTTCGTCCACACCTCTCTCTATCTCCTCTCTGCTGGCCATGCTCTGATAATCAGCAAAGGGTCTTTTATATGCACTTTCCCAAAGACAGGAGAGCACATACCACAGCCTTTTGTGGACCACTGGTTGGAATGGAAAATAGCCCAAACGGTAAATTGGTCCACTCAGGATCGATCTGATGACCCACACATTTACAGGTGGACACTCTACCGCCTGAACTACGTCAAGCTCCTTTGCATTAATCTAATCAACCTACTAAAAAAACACTCAACTCAATGCCACTTACACTTCGTCTTCTGTTTTCCGCCTGTGCATCCATAGTAGATTCCGATGGCTGCCGAAATGGCCAGCACGATACCAAACACTGTGTAGTCAATCGCAGACAGGGTCTTGTTGAGTTCCTTCCCTGTAACCTCCATGGTGAGCAATAATTGGGGAAGGACTGACCAATCAGTCTGGAAGAGAAACTAGATGGACACTTTAGGTATTAGACACAGACACACTGGTAGCCGTCGCCGTGCGGTGACTGCTGGGATATATCGCGCACCAAGTGGTGTCCTCTATCTGTGCTGTGGATAGAATCAGGTTGTTGACTTGATGTATACTGGGTGTGGTGGCCTAATCGGTAGAGCGTGGGCTTCATGTGCGGAAGGTCAGGAGTTTGGTTCCCGGTCGAGTCAAAGCAATGATTTAAAAATTGATACATGTCGCTTCCTAGCCTGGCAAGGACGGGTTAGCTCAATGTCAGGATAATCTGACTGAATGGTTTTGTCGGCCTGATTTCCCAGTGGGGAAGCAGTATAATGTCGCCATGAGTGCACACTGTCACAAGTCGGTACCCATCCTGATATGACCTTAGATTTTGCCTGGAGGCAAAACTGCAATAACAAACTGCAATAACACTTGACTGGATCGGCCAACTGGAAAGAACACTGCTAGACATTTGCGCACCTCACATTGGAGTGACCTATTTTTCTCTTCATATATATACTTTTTTTTCACGCAAAGCAACCTATCTGGATCTGAGAAAGAACATGTAAAAAGAGGTGTTGGGATTTGGAGGCGGGAGGAGGGAGTGAGGGTGGGGCCTCAAACCTTAGCTGACACTGGTCTCCCTCTCACAGGTAGCCGGTATATAATACACCACCTTACAAAGTGAACTATGACCTAGATATGGCAGCACTAGCCAACCTCACTGGCGCATTAATAGAAAATCACCAACCACTTTCTGCCAAATGAGAACAGATTTGCTTCACGACTAATGGGGGATATTTGTTAATTTTGAGCTGGCCTGCGGAGAGGTTTCATGTCTATAGGTCAATATGAAAGTTATTTAATGGTTCAGGTTTGGTTCACCATACACTCTATTCCAAACATTTATTTATTTATTTTGCAGATGAATGAGGAAAGTGATTAGGTGGTCAGTGACCCCCCTGAGGGCATTTGGAAGCTGGGAGGGCAATCTAACAGTATGGACGTAGTACCTGCGTGATGTCCATACCTATAGCCTACTCCCTGTGTATGTATAGGCCATGTACACATAGCGTGGTCAGTCACCACTCCATTCTGAATTCAGAATAAATGCACAAATATTCCATGAACACATGAACACATGGAGAGTTCAAGCCCAAAACCATGTAAATGCCAATCCAAAAAAGTAGGTTAAATAAAAGATTTTTACCTGAAAATAATTTATATTCTCACTAATTCCACTTTACATATGATCATTTGGTTATGGAGTAATGAACAAAAAAGTAGGAATATAAAAAACCCTACTTTTTGTAGGTTTTATTAAAATATTTATCTCCATTTTTGGATCGGCTTTTATGTGGGTTTGCACCTGAACTCTTCACATGCATCCACTGTGTCTGTGATTTTAGTATGTAAAAACCAGACGGGATGGCCGAATGAGTTAGAGCATCGTCTCCCGTGTTGGTAGACTATGGGATCATGGGTTCGAACCCTGGTCGAGTCAAAGCAATGACTTAAAAATTGACACTTGTTGCTTCCTAATCAGGCACTCGGCATCATTAGGATAGGTCAAGGAGTAGTAGAATGAGGAAGACCGATCGTTCTTGATGGAAATTTCCCCTGCTTAAATAACTAATGTACCCCAAAAATATATATGTATGTATGTGTGTATATATGTGTGTATTTGTGTCGATATAACATATACTTAAATACACACATACATATATATATATATGCATGTATATGTGTCTATATATTATATATGAATATATGCATGTATATTCCTCTAGTGTGTGTGGCGCGAAGGGGGCGCCACACACACTAGACAACTCCCCGACAGCTGGGGGGGGGGGGGGGGGAGCACTCCCCCAATGTGCCGATAGAGGAAGTAGCAAAGTATATATATGTTCCCCAAGAATTTCTCAATGTAAAATGCGTTATACATCACATATATACATGTACATATACGTGTGTATATGTGTATATTTATATGTATATACAGTAAAACGTCTCTAACCGACCACCTCCACAGATTGACCACTCCCCTATATCGGTCGCTTTATTTGGGTCCCAAACAATCGCCCATACAATACCATTGTAACGATAAAAACACTCCCTAGATCGACCACCTCTCTAAATGGACCATTTAAAGTGGGTCCTATGGTCGTCGATTTAGAGAGGTTTATTGTATGTATGTATGTATGTATATATATATACACAGTAAAACCTCTCTAACCGACCACCTCCACAGATGGACCACTCGCCTATATCGATTGCTTTATTTCGGTCCCAACAATACCATTGTAACCATATTCCAACTCCCTAAACCGACCACCTCCATAAATGGACCACTTAAAGTCGGTCCCAAGGTCGGTCGATTTAGAGAGGTTTTACTGTATATATATATATATATATATATATATATATATATGAAGACCACTTCATATATACCATCCCATATATATATATATGAAGAACACTTCATATATATATATATATATATATATATATATCTATATATATATATATATGAAGAGTTCAGGCTCAAAACTATGTAAACACCGATCCAAAAATGGAGATAAACATTGGAATCAAACCTACAAAAAGTTAATTTCTTTATATTCCTACTTTTTTGTTCATTGTTACATAACCATATTTTAGATCATATGAAAAGTGGATTTGGTGAGAATTAAGCTTATTTTCAGGTAAAAAATCTTTTATTTAAACTACATTTTTGGATTGGCATTTACATAGTTTTGCCCCTGAAATCTCCAAATGTTATATTGTACTTGAAGAGCGAAGGTGTGGCACTGAAGCGATTAGCCATTCGTTTGGTCACGTGATAGAGTGTGCTTGTGTGACCTAATTGGAGCTCACATGGGGCACACAGCCAGTTGAAATCTAGTACTCGGCACGTGCATATGTTAATACATTACACTGATCAACATGTCTATAATGTCGCTAGTTTTAACTTCAAAGCACTTCTCCAAAAGACCACATCTAAAATGGTGTCCCTCATGATTTTGTGATGCCAAATGTGGCTCAGAAACCGGTTCTTCTATAAAGAAAAAAAGAATGTACCATATAATTTATTATTTGGTAATAAATAACGGCAGCCCCTTAATGTTTCTCTCTAACCACCTTAACGTCCGTGTTATTCACTGCGGAGTGGACATTCTCTCCTCCCCGCCTCCTTCACACCGTAAACCAACTGTCACTCTGCTCCAATCACACTTTTTTTTATGTTAAGCAATAAAAGCAACAACAACAAAAAACTAACCAAAAAGCGATGACATCTTGTTATTTTCATCGTGTTGCTAATTTTAATTTCAAAGCACAACTTCTCCAAATAGAGTCCCTTTGTAGGTTTGGTAGTAGTAAACAACTTCACTGTAAAAACCAGATGGCTATATATTATAGCAAACAGGTATATTTGTTAACAGGTTGGAGAGCTTACCTCGATCGGGCTATGGTGGTTAAATACTTCATTCGACCCCCGGTTCAATTTCCAAGGTCGAATTTTATACAGGATTAGCTAGGAGGTTCAAAAATATGGTTATGGCACACTGAGTTTTGGGAAGTTTTCATATTGGAATACATCACTAGAAAGCAAAAAATTATATCGAATTTCCTGAATATTCGTAGGACATTTAGTTGGGACCAGATTGAGTAAATTAACAGTGAATATTAGGAAATAATTCAGGAGTTACAACACAGGTCTACAGGACAAAACTGCCCATGAGAGTACTGTGTTGGTATAGCCATTGATGCGCGAGAAGGAAGAACAGAGGCGGATGTGGGAAACTGAGGCGTTTATTGTGACGCCTCGGGCAACATACAGAGAAACAGTGAGAAACAAGCAATGACAAAGTAAGGTACAAACAGGGTAACTGAGGAGGTAAACAGGCTGAGGAGGCACAGAGCAATACAAGGGGCTCATGAGGAGCAGGGGGCTCGCGAGGAGCAAAGAGTCAGGGGCTCATGAGGAGCAGAGGATAAATAGTGAGGGGCTCATAAGGAGCAGTGTCAGAGTTGGTAGAGGGGGGGCCGAGGAGCCCTCCGCCGCAGAGGGGGGAGGGTAGAGGAGGGAGAGTTGGGTGGGTGGGTGGAGAAGAAAAGGGGGCAGAGAGCTGGAAGGCGGCTGGAGGCTGAGTGCCTGAGGGAGGCCGGCGGGCGGCCTTATAAGGGGGGAAGTGAGCAGAGGCAGCAGGGGGGGGGGGGGGGAGTCGCTCAGGGCCGGGGGGAGTGAGCAGTGGCGGGGGGAGTGGCTGGGCCGGGGGGGAAGTGAGGAGTGGCAGGAGGGGGGGGGGAGTCGCTCAAGGCCGGGGGAGGGTGAGGTGAGCAGCGGGCGTCGCGGTGAGTCGAGCAGCGGGGAGTCGTTCTCCCTCCCCTCGCATCAAACGAAATGCTTCGCATTACGACCGATGCGCGAGAAGGAAGAACAGAGGCGGATGTGGGAAACTGAGGCGTTTATTGTGACGCCTCGGGCAACATACAGAGAAACAGTGAGAAAACAAGCAATGACAAAGTAAGGTACAAACAGGGTAACTGAGGAGGTAAACAGGCTGAGGAGGCACAGAGCAATACAAGGGGCTCATGAGGAGCAGGGGGCTCGCGAGGAGCAAAGAGTCAGGGGCTCATGAGGAGCAGAGGATAAATAGTGAGGGGCTCATAAGGAGCAGTGTCAGAGTTGGTAGAGGGGGGGCCGAGGAGCCCTCCGCCAAAAAGTAAGGAGAGGGCTCGAGGCAAGCCCGAGGCGGGGGCGCGGGGCGCCCGAGGCGGGCCCGGAGAGGCAGGCCTGGATGAGAGGAGGGTCCGGGGTCTAGGTGGAAGGGGAGCGGGCGGCCAAAAAAGGGTAGGCCCGCTCCTGAGGGCTGGGGGAGGAAGTCCGGCGAGGGTCGAGCAGGGGGGCAGCGAACTCCTCAGGGCTGGGCTGGGTGGGGTCGGGCGGCTTCATGAAGGCGGTGTCGTGAAGGTCGGTGCCGTGGAGGCCGGTGGCTGGGCTGTCTGGGGGGGGTCTCCCGTGAGGCTGGGCTGAGTCGTCTGAGGTGTGAGGTGCGAGGTGATGATCCTCGGCTTCGTCTGGGCGGCGTTCCGATCGGTGTTCGCTGGGGGACCGTCGGTGGGCGTTGCGGGGCTGTCGGGAATGGTGGGGGTGAGGCGCCGGGCTATGCCCCCCGGGCCAGCCGGGGGGAGGCCGGCGGATCAAAAATCCGCTGAGGTGGCGGGGGTCTGGCGCTCACGGGCTTGCTTGGTGCGGCATGCGGCCTCGCTGTGCATTGTTAATATGCGCCGGACGTTGGCGCAATAGGCGGGGGGGGAGGTAGCCCCGCCGGCAGCCTAAAAATTCGCCGAGGACTTCTTGGCCGCTCCTTTTCCCCGGGATCGCTTGGAGTAACAGGCCGCCTACGGGGGGTGAGTCACTATATGCCTCACGTTGGCGCACTAGCCACAGACGTGCGCCAACTTCTGGCTTCCCGCACCCTGCCACTCGCCTTTCGCCGCTTTGTCACACGATTCTGAGTCGCGGTTCCACGCCGTACACGGGGCGCCCATTGCCGCCCTCTCATACGCGCTCCGGGCGTCCCAGTGTGGCGGTTTCAGCGTGTTCCCGTGCTCAGCCATGTCCCGTTGCTTCTGCGCATGCGCGGATTTCGCATCAACTCGGATCACCCGAGACACTTATTGGCGCATGCGCACATCCTACAAACTCGGGTCGAATAATCGAATACGCTTCTCCATGCTCGGGTGGACAATTTTTTTTTTTTTTTAATAACCGATAAAAAATACAGCAAAATAGGATTTAAAGTATTTTATGATGGCCTAGTTTACCTATATTTCCATTTAATTAATCTAAGTTATTCTTTTTTTGCACACGGCACGTGTATTTGTCGACTCCACTCGCCGTGTTCTATTTGAAATTCTGACGACTGGGATGACCCGAGTCGCCCGGGTAGTGTTAATCGATTACGGCCATGTTTATTAGATTCTGACGCATGTGCAGAAGCGAGGTACATGTCTGAGCACGGGAACACGCTGAAACCGCTACACCGGGAAGCCGCGATGCGTCTCGAGGCGCTTTAGGCTGAGCGTATACTCTTCCCTGGTGGCATCCCCTTTTTTAATAGACTTTCCCTCGTCCCTCCTCTCTACCAAGTCATAAGGGAAAAGATATTTAGTGGAAATACCTTTTTCCCTGGTGAAGGACTTGGAGTCGGCCGCTGGGGCGATTATTCATACGGCCTCCTCAACCGTTGAACGCGGGCTACGGTCGTATCGGTCGGCTTCGCGGTGGTGTTGTCGGCACCCAGCCGGAAGGGGGCCAGCTGGGGGGGCGGTTCCGCATTCGCCTCTCCTGTCGCGGCCTAAGCGGCGGAGGCGTCTCCCACGATGTCGCCATCCAAGTAGTCTGGGAGGTAGGCCGGAGAGTAGGGGGAGGCCATCTGTGCGCGGGGGCAGCGCCGGCACTCCACACTGGGTGCCAGCGTCGGCCGCCTCCGTGGTCGTTCCCACTGGTCAGTGTCGGTCAGGGGGGTGGCCGGGGCTGACGTGCCCGCCACCGCCTCCGTGAGCGCCTTCTCCTGTCGGAGGACATGCTGCTCCACATGCTGCCATCATGCCGCCATAGCCTCCATTGTCTCCTGCATCCTCGCCATCAGCTCCTCCTGCTGTTTTGTTGCTGCAGAGGTGTTCGTGGCCCGCTTCATCTTTGCGTGGGCCAGTGCCTTCTGGGGAGGGGCGGCTGCCCGCCGCCGGCGCACTGCACTGGCGGGGGACGCGGGGTCACCGCCATCTTGTGTACTTAGCTCGAGTTGCTCATGCTCCGGAGGGGGCCTCCGGGCTGCGCGCTTCGCTGGCCTACTGACAGGTCGTGATGTTCGTCGGGTTCTATGCATTTTCCTTTTCACGTGGGTCGTTTTTAACATGTGTGAGTTAGTTGTGGGTGCCGCGGGTGGAGTCGGGGTCGCGAGTTATTTGCTGAGTTGTTATGTCCAGCTTCAAGCAAAACCAAATGGCTAGGTGGGGGGGGGGAGGTTTCGGTTGCTGGTGTTCGTCCAGCCCACTTGGGGCATGGTGGGTACCCGGCTCCCCTCACCAAATAAACCACAATTCGGAAATTATCCGCCAATCCAGACTGGACTTGTGGGTCACCGAGTCTGTGGGGAGAGGCAATTGAGGCTCTGTTAACACTGGCTTCATATTGAGCAATTGACAGTCTTTTCTGGACAAATGTGGATTATAGAGAAAACATACTTCCCATTTTTGAATCATTTTTGATAATTATAGCTGGATCCTATTGATTGCTTTCTTGATTGAAAAGATCGATCATCAGTGTAAAACAACACAGTGACACACTGTCAACCCACAACACGAGTGTCGTTGCCTATCACCAGGTGCCGTACTAGTCGTGGAAATTGTGTATTGCTCATTTTGTGCAACAATACTTTTTAGGGCAAGTAAGATATAAGCACTTCTTATTTTGCAAAAAAAAAGTCTTCGTTTTATTTTTCATCGCGAAAGTTGGTGTATATATATATACGATTTTCCACGATGCTTAGTGATCTACATAACTTGTATTCGTGACATGACGCCATATGTAGATCGCTAATGAATTTCCAAATTGATTAGCAATTAATAGACAAGAACGCCATTCCGAGTGCGCATGCGCTGAAGATGGCGTCAAGAGAAAAACAAAGATACTCAGCCATTGAGTTTGCCAATACGCATATGGCAAAACTTTGATTTCATTCAAAATTAATAAAAATAGATAACAATTTGGTATAAACATGGATGGATGCATGCAATTCACAACAATGGAGACAGACGTAGTGCAAGATATAACTTTTTATTACAGAAGTCAAGCATTTCATCAATTTTGGTATACACAATTAATATTTGTAGAAAATTGTTATAGTACTGATAATCACATATTTTGATCAACATTTTTTCACAGCTCAAAATATTTTTTACAGAGTAGACCTTGTATTTGTTTCATTCAGCCAGCATTACTTTACAAGAATTATTTTTTTTAATAATTACATTTGTTGCTAAGCAGTTTATTTAAATAATTTCCTGTGGGGTATACTCCCTTTACCGGTGAACTCAACTATTCTACGTAAATTCACACTTTAATTTATGGTTAACAATTTTATATCTGTTAAGACGTATCAATACTCAGCACCCTTTACTATCTGTTACAGCAGAAAGGGGGACACTGCCCCCAAAATTATAGAATTTGAAATGTTTAGCATTACTGTATACTAATAGGAATAAGCCCCAAAATTATTTGAATGGGTCGAAAAATCTACTTCAAGTAAATTGAAATGTTTACAGGACAGAGTTGGAGCCCTCCAAGATTAAGACCAGCACCTAAGACACTCAGCCAAATAATTTGGAGAGTGTCTGAGGTGCTTCCGAGAACAATTCCCTGCTCACGTACTGGTAGAGCACGTTGGATCTCCAGCACCCGACCTCTTGTACCCCTTCCACGGAGGCACCTCCTTTGGTGCTGGCTTGCGCTCCTCCCCTTATCAGGCTATGGAGTGTGACGGCTGCCGGCTGCGGTTGGCCCGTCACCTTCAGGGTTCGACACAATGCCTGCAGCAACGTTGACACCAGCAGTGGCGCCCCATCTAGGTGCAGAAAGGCCGAGTCACTGCGACCGACTGTCGTCGCTCTCTTATACCTCTTCCAGGCATGAACTAGAGAGCATAAGGAACCCGGCACACACGGTATCACCGTGTACACGTCTTGTCCTCATCTCGCCATCTTGGAGGATCTCACTAGCATTAGTAGACTGTTTGACCGTAGCTTCACATCCACACCCCAAAGCGCATGATCCACATCATTCACCCTCAGTGTAAAGAACAAATTGCATTGACCTAAGAAGGTGTAATATGCTATCAGTGTAATACATATGCAAATTTACCTGCTTTGCTAAATAATGTTATTTATATGCCTCCCAAGCATTTTCTTGTGACCCCTCTACCCCTATAAAATCGGTAAATGGCAACCCTGATTAGAACATTTTCCCGCCTTCAAATTTGGACTAGCTGCTACCCTTTTAACGGCCTCTAGGAGGCCTATGCTGTAAAAACCTGCCTGCTTGTGCCATTTCTATTCTCCTGATGGTTAGCCCTATCATTATCCTGTATTCTCCTTTTCTTATTACAGTCAACCTCCCTGTAATAATTAAGACTCTTCTGAATTTTTTGGAACACCAGTTACAGCAATGGCAAAAATGGTTATGTGTTGAGCCGTGCAATGTGAAAACCCCCCACAATTACCACCCTTATTCCATTCCTCACATGGCTTCCCGTCAACTGACTCGTTAATCTCCCTCCCTACCCAACCATTACCTGTGCTGCCTTCTGCCGTACATTCTTTTTTAACATCTAACCTTGTCCCTATTCCATATACATCCCTCTGTATATCTTTTATTGTAGCCCTGTCTGGCCACGCATCTTCAATTCTTCCATCATTAATCATTGAAAAAATGTTTACTGACCACAATAAGACCGTTGGCCACTCCCAGTTCGCAGCCATATCTGAAATATGTCCCATATGTTTCCTTATGTGCTTGTCCAGTGTTGTGGCAGGCTAGGTTGCTCCAATAACCGATTAACTGCGGACATGTATTCATACCAAGTAGCACTTCCCTTACTCATATTCCCCATGCTATCATCTCTAATTACAAACAAATGTGGGATTAATGCTTTCTTACCCCGCTGTTTCTTGGTATATTTCGCCCGTTTTCTCAGTAATTGACAAATCACCTCGTCCGACTCACTGGTCCAACTGCCTTTGTACTTGTGACTCACTACATGGTGCCGGCTGAATC
Organism: Branchipolynoe longqiensis; assembly: GCA_030323885.1. Taxonomy (NCBI): domain Eukaryota; kingdom Metazoa; phylum Annelida; class Polychaeta; order Phyllodocida; family Polynoidae; genus Branchipolynoe; species Branchipolynoe longqiensis. The sequence continues at coordinate 5,772,182 of CM059199.1, forward strand.
CTTCCATCATCACTATCTTGGATGTCTTTTTCGCCTGTTTTTAACGCTAGGCGGTGACACACACCTCTCCCCCCTGCTGCTGCTAATGCGACGAAAGACAACGCCAGAGGTTTCCGCTTTTTACTCCAGATGGCGCCACCCCAAACTTCCGACTGCTACCTTCCTGCGCCGGTCCTGTTGCCGCTTTACCTATGGAGGATTTAAGGCATTCGAGCCTCTCGCACAATAACTTAGTATTTGTCTCCCATAGCAGGAAAATTGCCAAACCCAGGAATAAAATACCATATATCTCAAAGGAAGGGAAGACTCTAGGATTCCAAAAATAGAGTCACAAGCTAGCTGTGCGACCAAAATAATCAGAGAAGGAAGCTTCATGGTGCGTGGACCAAACCTCTTCAATAGCATGCCACAAGACATAAGAAACAAGACAGACTGCAGCACAGACAGTTTCAAACACAAACCTGACAAATATCTCCGAACCATCCCAGATCTACCAAGAATCCCAGGATATACCAACCTGACAATAACGGACACCTCATTGCTGGAAATGACAATTAAAGCTGCCCGCAATGACCACTGCATCCACTCTAGATCACCACATGCTCAAGCTGAACTAAACTAAACTAAACATGTTAGTTACCACAGAAGCCTATGGTGTCAGAGTTGTGGTGTGCTTGACAAATATAATTTGACATGTTTACACTTTAAATACCTCAAAAGTTAGCCATTTAAAACAAGAGTTACCTCAAACTAAAGTGTTGTCGATTATAACAATCAATTTAATATTTTTATATCAGAAAAATGACAGACACTCAAAACCACCAGACTGCTTTGAGAGATGGAGAGGTGGATCAACATAAATTAATCTAAAATTCTCTTAAAGCCACATAATCTGCTTGAATCGAAGGATCGCATAAGGTTTTCTGAGATACCAGATACTGGTGCACTCACTAAACATTTATCACAGTTTGAGTACATGGATTGTTCTCTGAAACTGGGTACCACATATTTGGTTTCCATATAACGATAGTGATAATTGTTTGTTTCTTTTTTTGGTAGCAAGTCAAATAGGTATTGGTGTCCCCAGATAGCACACAGCCGTCGGGCCGACGTCGGCTATTGGTCGCGCCGTCGCGATCGACTTTCCACCGTCGGGCCGCCGTCGGGCCACCGGTGGATTTCCGACGTTAGGGTTCAATCCCTTTCCACTTTTGAGCCACCGTCGGGCCACCGTCGGGCCGCCGGTAGTGTTCCGACGTTGGGAATCAATCCCTTTCCACTTTTGAGTCACCGTCGGGCCTTCGTCGGCCCGACGGCGGTGTTCCGACGTTAGGGTTCAATCAAAACTTCCACTTTTGAGCCGTCGGGCCACCGGTGGTGTTCTGATGTTAGGGTTCAATCCCTTTCCACTTTTGATTCACCGTCGGGCCTTCGTCGGCCCGACGGTCGTGGGCCGCCGCAGGTTTGCATTCATTTTCCACGTCTCGTACACCGTCGGGCCACCGTCGCCCCGACGGTGGTGTCCCGACCTTAGGTTTTAAACCTTTTCCACTTTTGAGCCACCGTCGGGCCACCGTCGGGCCGCCGGTTGTGTTCCGACGTTAGGCTTCAATCCCTTTCCACTTTTGATTCACCGTCGGGCCATCGTCGGCTCGACGGTGGTGGGCCGCCGCAGGTTTGCATTCATTTTCCACGTCTCGTACACCGTCGAGCCACCGTCGAGCCGACGTGGTGGGCCGCGCATGCGCAGTTCTTTAAATTTGGATTCCGGCTCGAGTCGCCCGCGGAACACGTGCGATTGTTGATCAGTGTTCTTTTTCTACCAGTAACTCCAGAAATAACCGGAATTTTAAGGAATTATTTAACAGGTATGTTTATTAATATGTTTAGATTATTTTGTAAAAGTTTTGTAATTTATTACGAAGTATTAGTGGAATTATTCGTGTTAATACGATTTGAATCATCCGATACGGTTTGTTTACTTCGAATCGCCACCTGACTCGAGTCGCCGGCTCGAGTTGCCAGCACAACACGTGCGATTGTTGATCAGTGTTCTTTTTCTACCAGTAACTCCAGAAATACCAGGAATTTTGAGGAATTATTTCACAGGTTTGTTTATTAATATGTTTAGATTATTTTGTAAAAGTTTTGTAATTTATTACGATGTATTAATGGAATTGTTCGTGTTAATACGTTTTGAACGGTACGGAATGTTGACGAAGGACCGCCATCTTGGTTTTTCCGAGAAGACACTGTCACTATAGTGTCAATGCGTACAGACTATATTAAATTTATTAAGTATGGGTTCTCGATTTCTATTAATTTTGAATAAAACTAATATTTTTGCACCTGTAGGCTGTACGTACTGACACTACAGTGACAGTGTCTTCTCGGCTCGTCGGGTCGACGGCGGCAGCCGCCGTCGAGTCGACGGTGGATGTTTGGACAAAACAACGTCAGCCCGACGGCGTTTGGCGCCGTCGCCCCGACGGCGGCAGCCGCCATCACCCCGACGGCGTCGGGGTGACGGCGGCTGCCACCGTCGGGCCGACGGCGTTTGGCGCCGTCGCCCCGACGGCGGGAGGTTGGACAAAACAACGTCGGCCCGACGGCGTTTTCCACCGTCGGGCCGCCGGAGTGGCCGCCGTCGGGCCGACGACTGTGTGCTATCTGGGTCACTGTGTGCTAAGTATGTTAGCAATACTTCATGTCAATTCGATGTTAGGGCAGGAGTGCATCATGGGACAGCAGGAGCAGGCGCAGCAGGTTGTCTGGCAGGCAGGGGGGGGGCGTGTCACGGGGACGGAGAAGGAGCCGCTCGAACAGTCGTCGCCGGGATGTATCGAGCACCGGCGGTCGGAGCGTTTTGTGTGGTGGGCAGCGGAGTCTGCCCAGGGACCGCACCTCGTCGAGGAAACGTCAAGGGACGCTTTCACCAGGCACGCGACCGCGCTCTATGACACTGGTGCGGGATTCGGACAAGTCAGGCGAGAGGCGTGGGAGGAGTCCTTCTAGGCGCCATTGGCGCCATAGGCGGTGCAGTTGGTCGTCGTCATCTTCGGAGCGCACGCAGTCGGGAGCGTCGACTCCGAAGTAAGTGGTCGGTGAAACGCTTCACAGAGGAGAAAAAAGCAGTGCGTGAATTAAATTGTTATGAACTGATTGAGGCGAACTGCTATTGGATGTTAAAGACTAAAGACTCGTCTATTAGAGATTATAGACGTTTTGTTAGACATATAGCCTATTTGGCGGGAAGGGCGAAGGCTGATCGCTTCATTGCTTTGGCGCATGTGAACTATGATTTGGATGTTCGTCGGTTGCCGGCGGAGGAGCGTTATTCCGCTTTCAATCCGGGAAATTCAGAGTTGACATTAAGATATTATGCGTTTGACTGTTTAAAAACAAATAACTTTAGCCAAGTAAATAAGTCGGGAGAGGGTACGCAGTATACCAAGGATGGAACACGTCCATGCTATAATTTTAATAGTAAGAATGGTTGTCCTCGAGACGAACAAGCATGCTGTTACGGTCATTGGTGCGGGAAGTGCGGTGCAAAATCGTACCGGCAGGATAAGTGTAGGAAGGACTGATATAGCAGAGCACTCAAACGCACCGGTATTCTGGAAGGCCCGATGCTTGATGTTCGTCACGGCTCGTTGCCCACGGCGGTTGAGCTTGTTGACAATGGTCCTGGCGTGCAGCGCGTGCCAGTCATTGGGGCGGTGCTGGGCAGACGCGTTATGCACACTCAGCCTGCTTCAATGGACATTGCGCAGGATAGTGCTATGGACAATACTTGGCTAGATTGTATATTTACTTGGACTGACTTGGGAAGTGATTGGTTGACCGTGTCTGTCAACTTGAACTGTTTCAGGGTTTGTATTATTGACTGTTTAAATAGTGACTGCATTGCTGTTTTTTCTGTTACTGATTTATGTTATTGGAGTGCTTGTCACTGCCGACATTCCATTGCTGATAATCTTGTTCATTTGCAGCCTTGTCGAGTATTTTCTGAATTATTTTTATTTGGTTCTCGAGATGGAGATTGGGATTATATTTTGAGGGGTTTTATTTTTGGTTTCAATGTAATTAATTATGATTGCTGCGCACAGTATGGTAGCGCCAATAAGACCGTTCGTTCACAGGAACACTATAACTTTATTTCAAAACAATTGACTGGCGAACTGCATAATGGCTATATTTCTGAGACTACTATTAGTCCTACTTGTACCCATAATATTTTCTATGTGCCGAAATCTTCAGGACAGGGATTTTGTTGTGTGGTGGATTGTTCCAGACCATTGTGTAGTTCTGTGAACGCATATGTGGACAGGGTCTGTCAGACTGTGCATCTGTAGTTACAGGTGGGCGTTCTTTTTCTAGTCGAGTGTATGATGCTACTATAGGACTTTGAAGCGTCCTTATTACCAGTTCAGCTTGAATAAGGCGTTTACGGAGGAGCCAGCCTGGTGGCTCGAGTTTGTTGACCAATTTAATGGTCACGCATGGATATTGGGAAGGCATGCAGAGTGTGTGTCGGTGTACACTGATGCTTCTAGTTCAGGATTCGGCTCATTGCACTCCGAAGATTGGTGCATGGGAGTTTTTGATCATGACGCATCTCGGGACTTGTGGGTCTCGGTTGGCCATCACCACGCAGAGTCTGATCAGGTGTGCCTAGATGCGCACATTAACGTCTGTGAGATGTGGGCGGTGATGGCTGACACTGCGTGGTGGGTAGAGAGCCGGAGAGATAAGTTGATAGTGTTTGTCACTGACAATATGACTGTTTGTGCGGCTTTGGCGTCCGGTAGGTGTAGGAATAGACAGATAATGAACTGGGTTAGAGAGTTGTTTTGGATTTTGTGTGATTATAACTTCCAGATTGGTTCTGTTTATTTGAGTAGTTAGAGGAATGTGATTTGTGACTCATTGAGTCATTGGACAGTTGAGTCAGATAGGTCTCGAATTCTTTCGGCTGACTCGGCTGATTTATTGTGTTGTAAACAGCTATTTCGCGGCTGATTATGAGTTGATCTTCTATAGAATTGCGTCGGGAGATGTCGTTGCTGCGTTCGAGTTATTATGTGGAGAGCAGTCGCAGCACGTGTTCAGTACAGTTCAGGAAATATTTCTCGTTTGTGGACGATTATCAAGGGCTGTTGAGTCTACTGCCATGCCCTGATGTGCAGGTGGGGTTTTTTATCACTTGGTTGGCTAGATCTCTTAAGTTTAGTTCAATTACCAATTATTTATCTGCCCTGAATTTTTGTCCTTCGATCAGAAGGATCCCCCCCATTAATTATGCGTCTCATGTGGTTAAGACGGTTCTAGGGGTTGCTAAAAGGAGGTTAGGGTGCGTGGTGCATCGCGCAACCCCGTTATTACTAAAGGAGTTGCTTTTGATATTTTCATTCATGTCTGATAGCATTGGTCATGTTGCAATTCACGCTGCTTTGCTAACTGGTTTTAGGGGGTTGTTGAGGAAGTGCCAATTAACAAGTAGTCCAAAATGGTATTCTTGGTGGCAGAGCGGTTAGAGTGTCTGACTTTTTTCTAGGTCAGACTCCTTATCTGAAGGTTGGTGGTACAATTTCCCATGCCCCCCGACCTCTGCCAATTTCCACCGTTGTGTATAACTTACAGGGTCATCAAAGGCCGGTTGCTCTCATATCATGTCTATGTGGTGTGGGAAGTTAAAAATCCCTTGGGTTGTTAAAAGTGTAGGCTCGGGCTTTCTATCAATAGACTGTCTAATGTTAAAAAAACAAGTGTATTCAGACTTATCCATGATCGGCAGTATAAATCTTGAAGAAAAGAAAGTAGGTCGTAAGAATCAACCTCATACATTTATCATTTTAAAAAGTCGGAATCATTTTTTTTTTTAAACCACTAAAGATTATACAACTTCTAAGCTCATTCAGCATGTTAGCTGATTTTAAATAGACGGTAGGTACATCTAGAAATACCCACAGATAATCTCAAATTGTCAGTTGAAATGCTGGTCAGTTGAGTAAATGGGGGGAAGGAGGGTCATATACATTTCATCAACAAGTATATCACAGTAAGTACTTTTATTAATAACCATTAGTTGCTCAAGAAAGATTCCGGTATATTCATGAGAGGCACATCTCACCATCTTACCTAACAGTCATTAAAGTTGCATGGTCTGATGAAATATATATTTTCAAAAGGAAAATACTTATCTAGATTTGATTCATTATACCCAACTTAGGTATTGGTATTTGGGACAGCATATACAGAATAATCAGTGAATCGACTACCTCATCCCATTAGACACTTACTTTGAGGAAGCCATTAGGCATGGAGCCCACAAATGACTTAGGTCAATCTTGTGACCTGATTTGCCTTGCCCTCATTCCCAATACCATATATGGCATTAGTCAGGTTCCAAGACATACACGTTACTAGGTCAACTCACATCACATGACCATCGCGAGATAATAATCTGTGTCATAGGTACAGGATTTTTGGAAAACTTGTTGAAATGATTTTGGGTTCTTTCAGCTCAAATTGCTCTGAAATTAGCATGTTTTCATCAAAATTACTCTGGACTAATGATTAGTAGGTTGTAATGATCAGTTTGATATATTTGTCTAAAAATAAGGCAAAAAGTCAAACGCCATCGGACTATGCGATTTTAATTATATGAACCCTGTGTACAGTGGTGTATGACCAACCATATCCAGTTATGATTTCAGAAGTAATTATAATTATTAGTTCATGATTAGATAAGATATATCTGCGTACCCGCCAGTGATCGGGTGATGGAGCCTGGGGCTGGTCATCTACTGCTCCAACCTACTCAACCTCACCTCCGACGGTGGCGCCACCTCCCACCCTTGCTGTCTGCTCATAATCTCAGTCTTTGTTTGCATGATAAATCAGTCAATTGTAAATATTGTGGCCAAAGGATAGTAAAATCCAGGGTAAAAATTCCATTTTTTTAAAGTTACAGTCCTGCTGTACTCAGAAAGGTTAAACAAAAATCTTGATTTAGGCCTACATTAAATTTAGTAAAAAAATACTGCAAAGAAACTGTTGGTGCAAGGACATAAAATCAATGCAGTTTTTAATCAGTTTGTATTTGAGTGTCAGTGGGTGCTGACATGCAAAACATTCAGGGGAAGGTTTCCCTTTGACCAAAAAAGCACATAGCAATCAAGAGTGGCTAATGCAGCAGTTAAGGACTATTTGGTCCCAGCGACATTACACATATAATCTGCAGCGTTTTCTCGACAGATGGACTGATTCCATATAATTTGCTGTTTGTCGTTGCATCTCTCGTAACTGCCACATGGATTTGATATAAGCAAATATGAGTTGGGTGATCAGACATGGTGCAATGTCACAGTACAGAGCCTTTATCGCAGCCCGATCGGTGCGCTCGGCATAGAGGGCAGCTATTTTCTGTCATTACTGGAGGTGGGGGAAACAGTGAAGCAGCCACGCCGACCTGTCAATCACACCACTCCTCCTGCCAGCCGGACCCTACTTCCCCAGCCAATCACAGGCTTGCTCACCATCCACTCTTCCTCCAGCCTCAAGGCTCCCTTACCACTTCACTCTGACACACATCTCTTCTCAAAAACCCACTATCCATTATCCACTTTATTTGTTTAAACCGAAGCATATATATTTCTTAATGTTATGAAGCAAAATACATTCGTCACATATATACATCTCCATATTTACCTGCTACCTTTGATTTGACAAATGTAATAAAACATGTAGCTTAATAGACTTTGAAAGTCAAATCAACAGCATTCTGTGGTCACCTTTTTGTCTTTTTGTGTTCTCTCCCATTTTACCGCCTGTGTGCGAATATAGATACACACTGCACTGCATTCTCTCCCATTTCACCAAGTTGATCTGTGCCAATATAGAAAAACACTGCACATTGGAATTACCCCCGCCCCACCTCTCCACAGTTAATTCCTATTTGAACCAGTCTTCGCTAAGATTTAGGCATAGTTGTCATTCACCCCTTCCCTGGTTTGCGAAACTGTTAATCTGAGGCCAAATAAAGAGAATTAATTAGTGATTGTCCCCGCCCTTGCCTGAAAAATGGCCTACCCCTGATTTTCTTCTTTTTTAACTGTACAAAATGTGTTTGGCTAGCATCAATTCAACTTTCATATCAATTTTTAAGTCATTGGTTTGATTCAACCCCAGGAGTTAGAATCCCATGACCTACCAGAAAGGGAGGAGGACACTCAACTCATTCGGCCACCGTGTCTGGTTACGTATTACATCTAAATCATATGCCAGAAAAAATAATAAATAAAAATAAAAACAAAAGCCACCCACCCCACCCTGATTTGTGTGATCAGAAGGACGATCATCAATTTATATTTTTGATTTGGCCTAACACTCAGTGCGATCTACAGCTTTGTGTTGAAGAGTATGTCCGAACTGTTGATGGCCTTCCCCCCGTTAGGTGTTGGCTTCTCGTCCTGTAAGGACAGCGCTGTCTTGATAAAGACTCCTGGCATCATGTCCGACTGTGTTCCATTGGTGACGGGCCTTGTATGCTTTTCATCTTGGTCATCAATGTAACTTGGCTGTAAATGATAGAATTGAAGTTGATTGGTCGCAGAAAATTGAGCAAGGGGTGGACTTTTTCCAGTTTTCACACATGACATGCAGATTTGAAGATTTTATTAGGAAGATAAGTTTTTGTATGGAAATACATGGCATGACAATCAGACATAGGCCTATATCATGACATAGTATAATCATACACCATTTAACTGTCAATGTGAAATGTAAATATTATTAATTCCTCATTATTGAGGATTTGCATGTGACGTAGTCATCACACTACTCCTGCAATGTGGTTGGTTAGAAGCAGTTCGTTCTACTATCAAGTGTATGTAATTAAAACAAAAAGCACAAATCTATTCACTGCTACGATCTAATTATGTTATTTAGAACCATGAATATTCACTTGGGGGTTGAAATAATGTTTATTTAACAGAATAACTTACTTAATGAGTGAAATTCGGTCAAATTGAACCCAAAATACAAGGCATATTAAGCCTGAAGGCCACCTCCACATCGCCAGGTTATTGCGAATGTAATGAAACAAAAAGCACAAGTGTATTCGATCTAATTCTGTTTAGAACCATGAATATTCAATCGGGGGTTGAAATAATGTTATTTATGAAAATATCTTACTCAAAAAGTAAAATCCGGTCAAATTAAACTAAAAATCCTGGCGATATTAATGCCCCCACCGCATTGGCTAGGGACTGTTTGACTTCCACTTCTACAAGTTGTAGTATTTGAACATGTGGCTTATGCTTCAGTAAAACCTCATATTAGTCTTATGATAAATATACAGACATAGTTAATCACTCAAAAAAAAAAAGAAGAAAAAAAAAAGAAAAAGAGATGAACTCTGAACATAAATAACTGGTTTGAGTGATTAAATTGACTTATATCACTTGGGTTTAAGATACTCATTTAATGATCTTGACCATCCAAGTCATCTTTGAAAGACGGGAGATGTTGTATCGGGTATGTTTATTATGGTCGGATTCGGAATAAAGACTTCCTGTAATGCTACCACCTGACACCTCACACTACCCGACCTCACTCTACCCTACCTCACTCTACTCGACCTCACTCTACCCGACCTGACTCTTCCAGACCTGACTTTACACGACCTGACTTTACATGACCTGTCTGGTAAAGTCAATTCGGGAAAAGTAAAGTCGGGCAAAGTGAAGTCGTGTAAAGTGAAGTCCTGTAAAGTCAGGTCGGGGTAAAGTCGGGTCGGGTAGAGTCAGGCCCGGAAGAGTCAGGTCTGGAAGAGGAAAAGTTGGGAAAAGTCGGTCAAAGTCGGGAAAAGTCAGGCAAAGTCAGTCAAAAGCCAAGCGGCACCACGCGTCAAGCGGCAAAAATCGCTCCAAAAGCGATTCTATCCATCCGCACAACGCCCGCGCGAGAACCGAGTGAGAACCGTCCACGCCAGTGTGTTTGGCTTCTCTTTATTACATACATTTAGACTTTTCCCGCATGACGCCCGCGTGACGTCCGTTTGTGTTTGCAGCTTTATGCTTAGATAAAAGATTCACCCCATACTACTGCAGTATATATTATATTATTATATTATTATATTATATTATAGTTATTTCCATTGTTATTCTCCGTAAGTCCACACCATTATGTATGCTATCACTAAACTTATATACATGCTCAAACGATGAGAAAACAAAATTGAAACAACCCTGACATATTAACAGCTTACACTGTAATTGAAGAGAGTCACTCACAACTCACCACTGACTCTCCAGCTTGGAATTATCTAATTAGTGTTAACCTTAAAACATTAATACTAATACAACAACAGGATAGCCAATGGAGCTACTACATTGCTATTTTCCACACTCCTATGTGTGACTGGATGGCTCTGGTTTGGGGAAACTGGACCTACTTTAATACACTGGTTGACTGGAAACATAATTAATTCATGTAAACTTACGGTTGTTGTGGCATTGGGGGGGTGGGACACGGGGATCGAGAACTGTGCTGAGGGAAATTGGAACATAAACAAAACAGGTGACTTCAGGAAGGCAAGCTTCCTCTAAGCGATTTAAAGGGCCTCTCTGGATTTAAGATTGGCAGCTTAACCCACAAGATAGAACAACTAAGACTAGACTTACCAAGATCAGGGTTTGATATATTCACAATATCTGAGACATGGCTCAATAAATCTATGGAGACAAAGTTAACATCAATCCCTATTACCAGTTTCTCAGAGCTGATAGGGAGACAAAACTACAAAGTGGTCAGGTCAAGAATGGTGGAGGTCTAGGGCTCTATTGAAGGACTGACCTGCACGTGGATGCAGACAAGTATGTGGAACCCTGGGGATCAATTTATAGTTGAATATATGGTCAGGAAGGCCAGAAACGAGGTGCGAAAAGCCAAGTCTAGGCACTGCTTAGACCAGATAACTAAGTACAGGCAAAATCCAAAGAGACTCTGGCATGAACTGTAACAAATTAACCCGGAAGCAAAATCCATTATCAGCAACCTCAGTAATGAAGACACTGGGGAGAGAATACTAGATAGCCTCCTGGCAGAAGAGATTAACAACTGCTTCATTGATGTAGGGGAGAATCTTGCCAGAAAGTGTTACCAGGCTGTAGATAGTTAGAACACCTACACGGTCACCACTAATGATCAGACGTATGATTTGAATGAGATAACACAGGAGCAAATCCTCAGAAAGGTCAATGCTGCATCAGCATATAGGTCATCTGGCATTAAAGACATCAGCTCAGTCCTAATTAAGGTTTAAATTACTGCACTCATAAATGAATTCACCCTCCTGTATAGCCTAGTGGTCTACGCTGGTATTTTCCCAGAAAGCTGCAAACTAGCTACAGTTTCACCCATCCTAAAGGTCAATAACCAAAGATACTGTAGTGAGCTGCGTCCAATATTTATTCTTCCTCTTCCTGCAAATTCATAGAACAAATAATACATGATGAGATAAAAACATTTTTAGAGTCTCCCAATTACCTAACCACCCAACAAAATGGATTTAGAAAAGACAGATCAACAACTAGGGCTTTGGCCTCTCTTATGGATGAGTTATTGACCAACATGGACAAAGGTGAACTTACAATTGCAGTATACCTCGACTTCAAAAAAGCTTTCAATACAATTGACCATAGAATACAATTGCAGAAAATCCAGGAAGCAGAACTGGGAAGGGAAACCTGTACATTCATGACCAACTACTTAACTAAGAGGAAACAATGCACAAAACTTAATGACAATGAGCCTCTTACCTAGAATTTAAAAACTCCCTCAGTGTACATTGGATTGGGCAGGCCCTTATGCAGTCACAGTAAAGTATATTCCATGGCGTCACCATACCATAAGTGGCAGACCACCGAACCCTCAGCCTGTATGGGGGGCAGCCATTTGCAATCGAAAATAACCAATCAGAGCTGTTCATTTCCATTGCAAAGGGCTGCCCCCATAGAGGGCAGCCATTTGCAATCGAAAAGAACAGCTCTGATTGGCTGAAGCTACTGAATCTTTCAACCTTTCCATATCAGCCATCTTGAAATACACCATGTGACCTTATAGATGGAGCCACAAGACACATTCAATTCATACTTATACAAACCCACTTCCGGTCCCAGTCAAATAGGAATTTGTAAAGAAATATTTTGATATGCCTATAGAAAGACCCAGTCGAATACGTCCATTGTTATGCTGTACTTTCTATCCAACCATGATGGCCGACGAGGCACTGGTCAGTGGGTGCTAATTGTTTGACGCAAATCCTCAATATGTTAATATCTGCTGTCTTCATTCTTATCTTCCTGATTTGATTGATTATTGGTAATCAGATTTATTATTGATGCTCCTTGATTGATGATGTGACTGATTGATTGACTTTGAGATTCATTAAAAAAACACTGTAGATATGTTGATGATGATTCTGTTAATTGCTTGCATAATTTAATGTTCATGTCAGATTTCACCCGCGGTACCGCCATCAAAATGATTATGTGATACTGATAAATATGCCGCTGCAGTCGATTGTCATTGTAATAAAGTTATGTTCTTCCAACTTCTCCTTCTTCGCTCATCCCTCCCCTTGGCAGTGATGTAACATTTAATTGGGGTGCTATACAAATAAATTTTAAGTCAGATGTGAATTAACCAGTGGTGGTTATTACACCAATGGCGAATTTCCGCGAAAACGTGTATTTCCGCCCATGGGATTAGTGCTGTCAGGAAATTGTGGGGGAAATGCCGGAAATCAGGTTTCAACTATCGCCCATACCTAACCAGTCTTGTTTGTGTTTTATGTTCTAGCAACACCTAAAGTCATATAAGAATGGGATTCAAACTAACCAATTGCTGTCATATACATCCTGATTCCTTGGCATTTTGTTTAGCATTAATCAATAAATATAAAAGATCACAGAAATCTGCGAAATTGCAGAGGGCTTTCATCCCTGGGTGTAGGTGGATGCTTTTCTGTCCCCATTTGCCCAAAGCAATGGCAGTGATAGATAAAACATTCACCCGCTACTGCACTAGCCTGAGTAGGGGTGAAGAACAACCCTATATAAAAGCTGGGGGGAAATATCTACATGCTGTGTAAATGAAATGAGCAGATCAATTCTTAATTTGAGAAGCAAAATATATTCTTCACATATATCTTTTTTTTGTCCTTTTTTTTTCTTGAAGATTTATACAGCCTATTATAGATAAGTCTGAATAGACTTGTTTTTACCATTAGACAGTTGGTCGATAGAAAGCCCGAGCCTACACTTTTACCGACCCAAGGGATTTTTAACCTCCCACAGCATATAGACATGATATGAGAGCAACCGGCCTTTGATGATGCTGTAAGTTATACACAGCAGTGGAAATCCAAATTGGCAGAGGTGGGGGCACGGGGAATCGAACCACTGACCTTCAGATTAGGAGTCCAACCTAGAAAAAAGTCAGACACTCGAACCACTCTGCCACAGAGAACACCACATCTTAATATTTACCCGCTACTTTTGATTTGAAAAATATAATAAAACATGTAGTTCAATAGCCATCTTTCTTTTTGCATTCTCTCCCATTTCACCAACTCTATGCTGATATAAGTAGCAATTTGATATAGGAACCAGGGATTGTATGTCCTGTTTCGTCCTAAAACTATTTTCGCCCGTATTTAGATTACATTGTCATTCACCCCTACTGCAAGTATGGGGTGAATCTTTTATCTACAGCAGTGACTGAGTGTCGCACATCATTTTATCCCCATGAACTTTAGAGATAGGATTCCATTGAACTTACCTCCATTGGGTCTAGCGGGCATTGGAGTCTTCTCCGCAGAGACTGTGGCAGGCATTTGAAGCAATTGCTGAAGATTGGGCAGATGAGGCGGGGATCAATGGGCTTTGGCTTAGAGGGATCTGAAGAAGTCAAAAGATAGCAGACAGTGACTCAAAAGGATTGATTAAGTTACGCCCTGTGCACCTATGAAGATCATGGAATTATCAAGATGGGTAGGTATATTATATGTCATAGTAGGTCCAGAATTAAGTAGTTTTTGTTTCTTTTGTGTTTTAAGTCCTAGCAACATCATAGGTCATATCAAGACGGGTACCGACTTGTGATAAGGCACATTGATGGTGACTTTATAGTGCTTCCCCACTGGGAGACCAGGCCATCAACCCTATGTATGACCCAATATCGCATACAATCACATTATCCTGATACTGCTCCTACCAGTCCTTCAACACTATGTATGACCCAATATCCCACACAGTCACATTATCCTGATACTGTGCAAACCAGTCCTTGTCCTATCCTATTAATGCAGAGTGCCTGGCGAGGAAGTGACAAGTATAAATTTTGTATGTCATCAGTTTGACTCGACCAGGAATTCAACTCCCGACCTTCCGATTCCGCCACCGCGTCTGGTAGTGATGATGATGGTGATGGTGGTGGTGGTGATGATGGTGGTGGCGATGATGGTGGTGGGTGTGATGGTGATGATGCTGGTGGTGGTCGTGATGATGGTGGTGCTGATGATGCTGATGGTGGTGATAGATGATGATGATGACGAAAGGTAAATACAAAGTCAGGAAGTATATCAAATAAACTCACTGGTTAGGATGCTAACTATGAGACCAACGACAACGACAATGCCAGATCCAAGTGCTCCATACCATATGTAGGAGATGCCATAGAAGTCGAGGTGGGCGGGGCTGTAATTAAAAGGAGATATAGTCAGATAAGGTCTGACCAGTGCTGAGAAAAAGGTCAAAGGTCAGGAAGAACAAGCTGTCTTATTCCCTTAATAACTTCTGCAAGTGTCATTCAGATCTTTGCTTTTCAACTCATTTTTAGACGTTGAATTGCAGCATTTTGAATTCAGGTTCTCTTCTTTTTGGTAGTCAGATTTAAATTATTTGGAAAAAAAAAAAGGATTTGAGTAGATCATTGGCTATGGTCCTGCGTCATAGCAAAATCTGAGGTAATCAGGCGGAGTCATTTTGTTCATGGTGATGGAATAAGTAATACATAGGCTATAGGCCTATATCAAAATGTGAATTAGAAACGAATACATTTTATGTGGGATATTGGTGAATTTCTAACTGCAAACCCATTCAATCTCCAAATTAAGTTATCTTGCAATAATGGAAGGTTATATGTGTCACATGGTACCTTAAAAGGAGACAATACTTTTTTTTTAATTGTGGGAAATTAATTGATTAAGCTGGGGAAATTTCAACCACAAACAATAATATTGGTCTTCCTCATTCCACTGATCCTTGCTCTGTTCTAGTAAATTAAATGATGAATGTCAGGTTCGATGGGGACAAGTATACAATTTTAAGTCACTGTTTTGCCTCAACCAGGGATTCCAATTCCATGACCTACCAAAATGGGAGGTGAACACTCAACTCATTTGGCCATCCCATCTGGTGTAGTTCCGTCCCCTTGTATTTAGGGCATAAATATGTGGAGTTAAATGTTATCCTTATCAGGAACAAATTAATATAGCAGTATAAATGCCCATAGTATATCAGATATCCTTAACTCTTTGACTGGCGCATCAGTTGTGGCAGTGGTGAAGGCAGAAGTCAAAGTCGATGTCATCACAGACGTGGTGATGTTGGTGATGTTGGTGCTGTTGTTGGTAGGACATCCTTCTGTTGAGAAAGGTGCCATGCGGGCTGGCGTCTTGTAAATTTGTGCACCCACTCCAAGCCAGAATGAGAAAAGCAGTCCTGAGAAGAAACCGACATATGCGCCTATCTTGTTGGCACAGGGGTACAGGATCCCCAGAAGGAAGAGTCCGAGCTGTGGTCCACCAATCATTCCAAATAGCGCTAACGCTGCCTAAGGGGAGATAACATAGGTTAGCTTTTATTTATAATGGTTGACTTGGGAAATATTTGAAGTAAAAACATACAAATTTAATTTTGATGCACATGCCAAACTGCTGGATATAATTAACTCCAGCAGAAACAGATTGTATTTAATTGACTTAGTTTTTCCTTTTGATCCTGCAACAAATGCTTAATAAATGTACCAGTATGTAAAAAATGCCATAACGGGTGAAATGAAACCATTTACCACATTAGACCTGAAGCTGCCATCCTTCTGTAATCAAATCTCTATATAACAGAAGTTGCCACATCCCCTATATGACGGTCTACTCAATATGAAAGTGATAATAGTACTGCCGATACGTGAAATATTTGGAAGTATTGTGGGTTTTATGATACCAGCATGAAATTTGGCAACCAGCTAGACTACGCCTCAATGATGATTTTTAGCTATAGGCCCTATGGCCATCTCAGATACGACCTGTGACAAAACTGGCAGCTATTTTTAAGATGCCCCCATTTTAGTCACAGGGCGAATCGGAGATGGCCCAATAGCTAAAAATCATCATTGAGGCATACTCTAGCTGTGTGCTAAATTTCATCCTGGTATCATCAAACTCACAGTATTATAAGGAAAGGTGTGACAATAACAGAGGTGGATGTTAATAATGGGAGTGTTTTGAAAACATTGTTTAATTACCTGGAGAATGCCGCCTAGTTGGGCGGCGACAAATGTCAGGGCAATGCACACCACACCGTAAGCTATAGCTGCAAGAAAATAACAGGTAATGGTGGCATTCCATATGCAGTTGTAAAGGTTGCATTCCATATGTAGTTGTAAAGGTTGCATTCCATATAAACGATTGTGTCAACTATATATATGGATACACCCAAATCCGACTGCATACAAAACAACACAATGAATAAAAGAGTATATGATTTTGCTGAATTAATACTAAGTAAAAATGCTAAACCAACAACTAAAACCTTTTATGTGAATGTAAAATGATTTAATGTACCTCATACTCATTACTTATTGCATTGTGTAGGCCTACACTTTAATTTCAGAATCTAATTCACATTTCAATTTACTATATAAACCATGCACACACAAGAAACTAAAGGCCAATATCAATTCTCCAAACCCCAGGCAAGCTCATTGAAAAAGTGTTACATAGGCACATACCTGAATACCTGGGGAAAAAACAATATACTAAACGAAAGACAAGGGGGCTTCAGGAAACTGCACTCCACATCAAAAACAATAGCTAACCTCACAAATTACATACTGGCATCAATGAACCAAAAACAATTAGTTGGAGCAGCCTTCATTGACTTCAGCAAAGCATTCGGCACAGTAGACCATAATATACTGCTGGAAAAACTAAAGGCCATGGGCATAAAATCCAACACTATGAGCTGGATAAAATGCTACCTGAGTAACAGGCAACAAAAAAACAAAAATAAACAATACACTATCAGACAACCAACCTATCACATGTGGTGTACCTCAAGGGTCAGTGTTAGGGCCACTGTTCTTTTTAATCTACATAAATGACCTTGAGAAATGGCTGCAAACTGAATGCCTCCAACTATATGCGGATGACACAGTTATATATGCAAAGGGCACCACAGAAGAGGAGGTAATAACTCAACTATATACGCTCCTACTAAAATTGGATGAATGGTGTGAGTCCACCAAAATAACCATCAATGCAAGCAAATCAAAAACAGTACGTGTCTCGAATAAACAAATGCCAGAAAGAAATCTACACTGTAAACTAGAAACCAATCATTAGAAAATGTAGACCATACAAATACCAAGGCCTTGAGTTGGACAGCCAACTAAACTACAAACCTATGTATAAAAATAATCATCCCAAAAGTAAACCACAAACTGTGACTATTTGCAAAGCTAAGAGACTGCATGACAGGAAATGTCAATAACAATTTTCAAGGGCATAGTGCTCCCCTATTTTAACTATGGGGATGTAAACTAAATGGGTGCGAAAAAAGAACTTCTAAAAAAACTGCAAATACTGCAGAACAGAGCCCACAAAATCTGCCTAAGAGTAGACAAGCTGCACCCCACCTATGACATACACAAAAGAACTAAAGTAAAATTACTAGAAAATAGGAGAATGATTCATTTAAAAACATTGCTACCCGGGGCCCAGAGAAGACAGAAGCAGAGGTTGGGAATAACACAACTTTATTTCCATGACAGACAGGGTAACTGGCGGAGTAGTTGAGTTCTACTTCTTACAGGTCTGAGTGGCCGGTAACAGGGCCCGACATGGAGAAGAAGTTATGGTATTTAATCAAATTGACATTTTAATCATGAGTACAGGACATTTCAAGGATGCGGACCGGCATTTTTCATCAGTCATCAATCCATCATTAATCAATCAGAAAACATTATAACAATCATTAAACAATCATCAAATCGACATCAGGGCAAACATATCAATCATATTAGGTTCAAGTTTTTTCAGTTCAATGGTTTTAGGTTTTTCAAGTTCTTCGTTCATTTTTTGTTTTTTGCTCGGGTTTATTTTTAAAGATCGAGTTAAGTGCAGGTTGTGGGTGGGTGGGTTAAGAAGAGGTGTTGCTGGTATGGTGGGCCGGGTGCGACTGGCTGTGCCGGGCGCACTGGGGGCGTGTGGGGGTTGTTGGGAGGTCGAAGATAATTGGTTGAGGGATTGGCCAATGGCATACACAAAAGAACCAAAGTGAAACTACTAGAAAATAGGAGAATAATTCATTTGAAAACATTAGCATATAGCTATAGTCAAAACAGTAAACTTCTAACAAAACCACAAAGGGCTACTAGAGCAAATAATGCACCACTACTAAAGCAGACCAGAAGCCGAATAAAAGGTCATGAGAGAAGCATGCTGGAAATGGCTGCCAAGTTGTGGAATGCCCAAACGGTAAAGGAACGACAAATTCCTGACCTAAAAACTTACAAAAAATATCTGTGCAAAATAAGGCTAGGAAACCCCCAGTAAGCTGCACTGCAAAGGGGCATGTGATATGTCACGGCCCACCAGCGGGATGCCCAATGGAAGGTAACCATGCCAAAAGTAGCCAGATAACACACCACACAGCTACGTACAAGCCTATGATATGTAAATAGGAGTAGGCTAGTCTAGTAATAAGAGTAGAAAAATAAAAACATATATACCAAGAAAATCCAAAAAAACTAACATAGGCTACTAACCATACCAACCAATTATCTATCTGCTACTGAAATGCAGGCAATCAAATACCTTATCAGCAGCCACTGTGTGGTAAGATAACACCAACACTACAACTGGCCAGCATTGAAAACAAGCCTGGGTACCCGGGCTTATATGCTATGGACAGTATAAATACAGCCTCAATAAAAAAAAATAATAAAAAAAATGGGATGGCCTGATGTGAGTGGCAGGTGGGAGGGGCTGCTTCCCAGTTCTCTGTGCCCCAGCAATGACAGCAAATGAGCGTCACCCACTCATTTAACCCCATTGCTACCCGGGGCCCAGAGAAGACAGAAGCAGAGGTTGGGAATAACACAACTTTATTTCCATGACAGACAGGGTAACTGGCGGAGTAGTTGAGTTCTACTTCTTGCAGGTATGAGTGGCCGGTAACAGGGCCCGACATGGAGAAGAAGTTATGGTATTTAATCAAGTTGACATTTTAATCATGAGTACAGGACATTTCAAGGATGCGGACCGGCATTTTTCATCAGTCATCAATCCATCATTAATCAATCAGAAAACATTATAACAATCATTAAACAATCATCAAATCTACATCAGGGCAAACATATCAATCATATTAGGTTCAAGTTTTTTCAGTTCAATGGTTTTAGGTTTTTCAAGTTCTTCGTTCATTTTTTGTTTTTTGCTCGGGTTTATTTTTAAAGATCGAGTTAAGTGCCAGGCCAATACGTGTGTGTGGTGTGTGGTTATGTGATTGCCGTTATGAGTGTTTTGTTCACTTTTCTAGAGTCGGCTGTGCTGATGTAGGCGCGATGGGCCTGTGATGCCCATCCGCCGAATCGCTGTACCTCCAGTTCGGTGTTGCCGGAGGCGTATGCCACCGTTGCTGCCGTTTTCCTTATGGCGTGGAGTGTATGTGGTCTCCGCACCCCGATGTGTGTTTGGGTCGCCTTCCATATCCTGGCGATGTACGGTACCGTCATCATCTGCCCGTCGGCGGGGAAGACCAGGAGTGGCTGATCTGGGCGCATGGTGGGGGCTTCCGCGATCATGCTCAGGTAGGCGGCCACTGGGCAGAACATTGGGTTTGCGACTGGGGCCATTGTGAGTTCCCTGGACTGGTTGTTGGCTTGTAGATTCTTCGCCCACTTCTGGTGTAGTCGTAGTTTTCCCCTCCTCACCGTTACATCGGCTCGTGTGGTGTGGCGGGTTGGGTCGAATGGCGCGAGTGTTCTTGGGGCCACCTCTGACTGCCTGGCGCCTGTGTAGTACATGATTAGTATCGCGAACGATACTACCCGATGTTGTGGTGTTGACTGTAGGGCGGCTACCACGTTCTTGATTGTTGGTAGTGGGACGTTCCTCGACGGTTGAGGTGTGTGCGCCTTCGACCGCTTCACAGCGTCCATCACCAGTTTTACTCTTATGTCGTCCAGAGGGGCCGTATCGGCGTGCTGGACGCGGAAGTACATCCTGATGTGGGAGACTGTGTTGGCCACTGATGATGGGCACTGTCGGGCCGCAGTTTCTTCTATCCAGCAGCGCACTTGCAGCACTGTCGGTGCCAGCTGGTTTATGCTGTAATTGGTGCAGTGCTGCTCGTACGCTGCGACGGCCGAGTGGTAATTCGCCCATGTGCCTGGTGCTCTTGCCTCTGCCTGTCGTGCCTCCGCGGCCCGTATCAGGTGTCGGTACTGTGGGTCTGAAGGAAACGACATTGTTAGGTTGTTCATAGGTTAGTAAGCAGGGGCGGACTGGAGCTATTTGCCTATCTATACATATTCGTACTGCTTGTTTCTTATAGTATTTGTTTATGTGGGCACGGCTTAGAGCGTCTGCTAGCTCATTGTCTACCCCTGGTATGTGTCTGAACGTCACTTTCACTTCATGTACGGCCTGCAGCATCCATCCGGACCTGGCCACGTTTACGAGGCGGGGGTCATGTCCCCTGCCGGTGGTGAGGACATGGACGGCGGCCTGGTTATCGCACATGACTCGTATGTGGCCACCTCGATCACTGGGCTTTATGAAGGTGTGTAGGGCTATGATGACGTTCATAGCCTCGAGATGGTTTATGTTGGTGTCCTCGTGTGCAGTGGCGGCGTCTTGGAGCTGCCCTTGTGTCGTCGGCTCCACCAATCCCACCCATACACGCGTCGACCTCTATGGTCCTGTGTGGGTTGTTGGGGGGGATGATGTAGGTTCCGTTCCAATCCCGTTTTGCATCACCTGCCACTGTGACCATCCCAGTTTATTCTTCTCTATCCTGTCAAATACCCTCTGGGACCATGCCCTGACTGTGGGCCATGGGCATATCATGCAATCCTCCGTAACACAGCGTAGATGCTCGAACATATCGGGGAAGTCAGCGGGCTCGTACGCGCCTACATCATCTAGCATTGACATGTACGCACACATATATTCACGTTCAGTTAATGTGGCCCTGGCGCCGAGTTTTTGGGCGGCGGACTGACAGCTGGTGCGTTCTAGATACATGTATGGCTTCACAATGGGGTTTTTCACAAAAATGTTGTGCATAACGGCACGCCTACCTTCGATCCTGCGGGTGGAGGCTCGTTCGCGGTCGAGCTCGTCGTCGCGGCTGTCGGTTTGCAGCTCCATTTGCCGCCCGGGGCGTGGCCTGCCAGGGGCGTGGCCTGCCAGGGGCGTTTGTACCCATCCTTAGCTGGTGGACTTGTCGTTGTGGGCGATCGTGCTCCGGGTGTCGGGGCGGTGGGTCGATCTCGTCGTCCTGATCGTTGTCTTCGGAGGAGACGGGATGGGGCGCCCTCGCCCTGGGCGCTGCTCGCTGCTGGGGCTGTTGTGGTTGGGGGGCCCTAGGTAGTGGTGTGGGCGGCCTAGGTGTCCTCGGGGTGGGGGCCGGGGCCTGTGGCATCGGGCGGTCGGGCGGTGCGGCCTGGTCGGGGTGGGTGATATGAACCACCAGCTGCTGGAGGGTGTCCCGTACGGTGGCCATCTCCCTCTCCATGTTGGCGACCTTATGTTGGATGTCGGTGGGGGGTGGCCGTCGGTGCGGCTGTGCCGCCGGTGGGTAAGAGGCATCCGACTCGGTGTCCGAGTCTTGGGGTGCCGCCGGGGGTGGCAGGATGTCGTCGAAGGATGGGGCGGCCGTCCTCGGCGTGCTGCTATGCGTTTCATGGCTGTCCCGTAGCTGGGCGGGGAGAGTGGATGAGGACCCGGCGGCCGGCCGTGAGAGTTTGGCCGGCCGGCCCCTGCCCCTCTTCTTGGGCAAGTTGCTGTGCCTGGGCATGGTGGTAGATAAGAAGAGGTGTTGCTGGTACGGTGGGCCGGGTGCGACTGGCTGTGCCGGGCGCACCGGGGGCGTGTGGGGGTTGTTGGGAGGTCGAAGATGATTGGTTGAGGGGTTGGCCAATGGGATGGCCTGATGTGAGTGGCAGGTGGGAGGGGCTGCTTCCCAGTTCTCTGTGCCCCAGCAATGACAGCAAATGAGCGTCACCCGCTCATTTAACCCCATTAGCATATAGCTATAGTCAAAACAATAAAATCCTAAAAAAACACAACAGAATACTAGAGCAAATAATGTGCCACTACCAAGGCAGACCAGAAGCCAAATTAAAGCTCATGAGAGAAGCACGCTGGAAATGGCTGCCAAGGTGTGGAACGCCCAAACGGTAAAGGAACAACAAATTCCTGACGTAAAAACATACAAAGAATATCTCTGCGAAATAAGGCTAGGAAACCCCCACTAATCTGCGCTGCAACGGGGCATGTGATATGTCACAGCCCACCAGCGGGATGGCTAATGGAAGATAACCATGCCAAAATTAGCCAGATAGCACGCCACATAACTATGTACAAGCCTCTGATATGTAAATAGGAGTAGGCTAGTCTAGTAGTAAGAGTAGGAGAACAAAATATATATATATACGCCAAGAAAACAAACAAAAACTAACATAGACTACTAACCATATCAACCAACTACCTACCTGCTACTGTAATACAGGCAATCAAACACCTTACCAGCAAATACTGTGTGATAAGATAACACCAACACTACAGCTGGCCAGCATTGAGAACAAGCTTGAGTACTTGGGCTTATATGCTATGGACAGTATAATCACAACCTAAAAAAAAAAAAAGCACACACAAATTGTATAAATCCCTAAATACCTGTAACCCTTATGGTCGGAAGACCAGTGCTACAGCATTGACAAAAGATATATATGAATAAAATTCATTTACCCCCCCCCCCCCTCACAGCCCCACCAACCCCAAGTAGTCTCCGACATAAATCGCAGGAATCTGGCCGAGACCTTAGCGCCATCTAACCTAACAGGTTTTTGCAGAACCAAGCCATGGTGAGGAAAACGTGGAAATTAGACCGAGACCATGGCGCCACCTAGAGGGTAGTGGCAGACCCAATTGCCAATTTCCACGAAAATGCAGATTTTCCCCCACAGGATTATCACTGTCAGTGAATCGTGGAAAATTGACAGAAGTTAGGTTTCAACTGTCCTTGTGATTATATTATCACTTGTACCCTAACCCTTTCTTGTTTGGGTTTTATGTTCTGGCATCATCTAGTTTCATATAAGAACGGGATTCAGACAGATCAATTGCTGTCATAAATAATATATATATAATACATTGATATTTTGTGAATGTTAATCAGTGAATATCAACAATCGCGGAGATCCGCGAAATTGTGGAGATCTTTCTTCCCTGTATATATACATGAAATGCACAAACAACAAAATGGCTGAAGCTTTATGAGGAATGAGACGAGATGGATGAAATAGCTTATATAGTGACTGCTCCCTATGTGGCAGGTTGTGGACTCGTGTTCAAACTACAGCTGAGTTAACCAATGATTTAAAATCGTATTCAAGTTTGTCTGTCACTATATACTTAGTCACTCGGCATTACTAGGATAGAACAAGGACCAGTGGAATGAGGACGATCAATTGTTCCTGGTTGAAATTTCCCTTGTTTAATCAAAGAATTCAGGGTCCGTACACATGTGAAGATCGAATTCAAGGCTATTTCAAGGCTTTTCAAGGCTGTTTTTTTAAATAGGAATTCAAGACTATTTTCAATTTGATTTAAAGAAAAAACCACAATAGCAAATGCTGATTTTGGATGAATTTAGATCGGTGGGGACAGTTTAATGGAATCCATGGCCTATAGGTTAGATGCAAGGCTTTTCAAGACCTTCAAATGGGGCAAATGGAGTTCAAGACTTTTCAAGGCTCCGTACAAACCCTCTGAATGCAATAATATGAGAAGAAAATCAATGGATACCAACTTGGATATAGCGAACAATATATGTAAAATCAAACTGTGTCATGTTTCAATCGATATGTTTTGATACACAAATTCAGTTACGGAATGGCCAAATGAGTTGAGCACCCACCTACTGTTTTGGTAGGTCATGGAATTTGAACACCAACCATGGCCGAAACTAACCGATGACTTTTAAATGTTTACTTTCCGCTACCTATGCTGGCGCTCGACATTATTAGAATAGAACAAGGAGTAGTGGAATGAGGAAAACCAATTCACTTTATTCATGCCATGGCCATGTTGAAACCAGACCGAGGCCCGCTATGCATCTGCTAGGCGCCACTATATGTTTGTGTATAGACACCCACCACTAAACCCCCACCACACACACACCGTCCACACACCTACACCCTGACCACTCCCTCCTACACCCCCCACACACACACTCCTAAATCCCCACCATACACACCAAAACCCTCACCACACCCCTACACCCCCACTGGTGCCACCCCCTACACACCCCTACGCACCCACCACACACCCCTACACACCCACCACACACCAACACACCAGCCACACACCCTCAACCACCACCACCATACCCCCAATCCCCAACACACACCTACACCCCCAGCACACACATCCATCACACCCACACACAATACACACATATTATACACACCGACCACACCCCCACCACACATACAGGTACAAGCGACCACATATTGTAAAACAAGACGTCTTGACACGTTGAGTTATGTACAGTGAGTGACTCTAAATTCGGGATCAAGGTACAACTACCGGCGGTCCCATGACCTGTGATGTAGTCCTTTATCGACTGCTAGTGTTTGGGTACTCAGCTACAGATATTTTAAATTCCCCTTTCCATAAAGGGGAAGTCATATTTGTAGCTGATTCCCCGAACCCAAACAGATATGTTACACATATTGGCACACAACAGTGTGTTTCCGCCATTTTCACTGCCTGATGAGCACTAAGCCTCATTCTGACGCCTAATTAGGTCACCCATTCAAAGCATTTGTCGTCATCATTCCACTGCTCCTAATCTTATCCCAATAATATCGAACGCTAAGCTAGATAGCGACAAGTAATACATTTTTATGTCATCGGTTTGACCCAGCCAGATTTGAGTTGACCTTTCAATATGGTTGCTGGTGTAAATACTTACCAATGACCTTGGAAATAACAGTCTGGCGTTTCACTGAAAGCTTTGGTGCGCAGAAACTCAGAACGAGGTCCTCCAGTGTGACGGCAGCCAGTGAGTTGAGTCCAGACGAAATAGTGCTAGAGCAAATGCATACCTGTCAAGTACTATGTTTTGGCCGTAAAGACTATGGTTTTACACGTAAAATTACAACTACGGCCATAGGTGAGCAAACCATATGGTTTTCAGCGTATTTGAAGTCTCAATTATTATGGATTGTTTATTTCTTATCACTGACATAATATTAATGTAACTATTTGTTCATTTTTTACAAATATACATATCAATATATACCATATCATAACTAAACAAGGAATTGTTTTTATGATATGCATGTTGCACTTACCTAGTTAGTAGTATTCACTTGTAACATTGTAAAAATATGCTACCCTAAAAAGTTTCAGTAAAATCTTGAATAATGAGGCTATGGCCTTTATTTATGTAGGGTTTCCAAGAAGATTTAATAGATGGAGGCTTAGACTAGTACTCTTCCAAAGATGCTTCGGACAGTTTGAGACAAAATGTTTCCCACATAGACTTACTTTGAGATCAAATCATTGAAAGCAGTACAGGCTCGCTTTTCAATAGTGCAGACAGTTGCAATACTGTCATTATCCAGACAAAAGACTCATTCACAGATGGGTCCAAAAATTCAGGAATCACAGGACAGTGTTAGATTATGCATATAAGGGGCACACATTCTCGGCAACCAGTCAGTGCAAGGTCATGAGGAACGTTGATGCTGCTATCGGGGTTGGTAGGAGCCCTAAGAAATCTCTTTGGCGATGCAACCAAGAGGTAGGCATAACAGTCAGAGTATTTTATCTACAAACTGAAAGGTTTGTGTGAATTTACGTCCTAGCAACATCTAAAGGCTGATATAATTATATATATATAAACTCCCAAACGTCTGATGCCCCCATGGTTGGATGACAACGGTACGGGAGCTATTAAGGAACGAAAGAAAGCTGCATGGATGCAGTGCTGGAGACGTTTTGTTTCCAGCATTACCATGCGCACGCCTTTGGGCAAAGTGTGGACGATGATCAGAAGAATAAAACAAAGGGGAAGTGATTCTTCTGTAGTCTAGCACTTGAAGCACAATGGTACCATTCTCACTTCACTCAATCAAATAAGTGAAGAATTGGCTTGCGCCTTTGCTGGAAACTCGTCTTTGGCAAACTGCCTCCCGGGGTTTCTGGCCGTCAAGATCAAAAGCTCTTGGACTTTTAGTCTGATGGCAAGGAGCACTACCTAGAACTCCCCATTCAGTATGGATGAGTTGAGATGTTCTCTGGGAAGCTTGCATGACACAGCAGTTGGACCTGATGGAATTCATTATCAATTTTTTAAACATCTCCCAAAATCTGTGCTGAGACTTTTGCTTCAACTCTTCAACAACATCTGGGAGTCGGGTGTCATCCCTGCCTCTTGGTGGGAGGTGACAGTAATACCGATTCCCAAACCTGGTAAAGGCCACAGTGAAGCCAATAACTATCATCCTATAGCCCTCACAAGCTGCCTCTGTAGAACGATGGAGCGTATGGTAAATAACCACCTCGTCTGGCTACTGGAGTCAGGACACCACCTGTCTAATCTCCAATGTGATTTCCGATGAGGACACAGCACCCTCGACCATTTGGTTCGCGTGGAAACCTTCATAAGGGATGCCTTCCTTAAGAAGAAGCACATTGTTGCTGTCTATTTTTACCTCAGAAAAGCCTATGACACAACGTGTCAGCACGGCATCATGGAGGACCTCCATGCGAGCATATATTTATATATAAATTTATAGGAGGCATAGCAAAAACTGGAGGTAAAGTGGGCAGATGGAGACGAGGTGAGGCGCCACCTGGAGGGAAGAAGGGGAGTGAGTTGCTTGGGAGCAGACCCCAGCCCTCCAGGCCGCACACCGACCACCAGCACCCAACTACCACCAACTAGAGAGCAAGGTTACAGGAGGTTCGGGGAGACAATATCAAAACACAATAACTCCATTCCACCATAATATACGCATAAGTACTTTATATATAACATAAATCAATATAAATTTGTATAAATTTATATAGATGTATCATGTGTGAATATACTATTCCTATGCATCTAGATAATTGAATAATCAAAATTATGATCCCTTAGTCAACTAAAAAGCATGTTCCCCCTATTACTCATTACCACATACTTCTTTCCACCAACTTACATATTACATTTATTGGTTGTCAAGCTACACTAGGTATGTACCGGTCGTATTTTCTCTCCAACTCAGATCATTCCTTTCACTGCCCCATCTCAGGGTTCTTTTTGTTTAAAATTTTTGTTTAAAATTGAATGTGGTTGTCCAAAGAAAATAATCTTCACATACCTGAGTGCTCCACTGAACAGACACGCAGTAAAGAGCCCCGCGAGCCCCGGAATGTGTGAGAGGCGATCCATCACATACAGTGGCAGCAACTGTATACAAATAGAACATATCATGCTCAACAGCTTTTCATTGTCATACTATCCAATAATTGATGGTAAAGGCAAATTTGTGTGAATTCCATGAGCAAAATGTGAGTAAAATAATTATGAAATAATTGATAACAAAGAAAATTTGTGTGAATACAATGAATACAACATGTGAGGAGAATGATGTTCATGGCTGATAACAGATTTTTAACATGATCTTTTTTTCTTCAAGGCTACAGACTGCAGCTCTCATACTATTAAAAAGAATGCAATGTACATATAAAGAGTAGGCTCCGCATCAATCCCTGGACTAATATTGTCTTGAACTGTCATTATATATTATATATTGATATTCTCTGACTATATTCAGAGAGTGTGTATATATCTACATTCTCTGCTATATTTTGGACTCATACTTGGTATCCCAAGTGCCTTGCCAATGCACCAATATTCTGTGTGTGGAGCCTTAAAATTCATCATATTCAATCTGTTGGTGTGTTCTAAGTTATTCACCAATTGAAATAGAATTTAAACCAGAATAAAGCTTTATATTTCTTCTTTATAATAGTACCATCCACATTAGTATATGACTTTGCGCAGCTAAAGAAAACCAATGCTTTGTCATGTCCATTTATGTAGAAAATCACCTTTTGTTTCAACTACACTTATGCATGAAATTTTACACTGCTTCTTCAAACCCCCAGCGCCCATTCACCAGAGCGAGCATCATCATGCCAATTTGTTGCCAATACTACAGGCCATATATTCATATGTTGTGCTTGAATAAATTCTTTGTCTATCTATTTAAAATTTAAATTTAAATTTTCAATTAACCATCATTTCTGAACCGAATAATGGATAACTTGGGTTTTTACATGAAAATAAAGATTTTTTTTTCTAAAAACAATAAGTTTGTCATGATTCTTAGCGATGCACGGCGTGAAGATGCCAATGTGAGACAAAATAAATGTTGGCTCTACTTAATAATTGAATGCTAAAGTTGTTATGCAATGTGCCAGTGTGGTCTGGTATTAATTAGTGTAAGGCTGACTGCTCCATAAACACACCGCCCACACACACACAGGGTGTGAAAACATTATGTGGTAAGCCATGTCTGTGGCACTATCTAATGGCATAGTTAACAACACTTGCGGTTATGTCACTCAACATGGATGCCACTCTGGTCGAAGTGACCAACGTTAGTAAAAAAAGATCAAAATGTATATGAAATGTGTAGGGTAGGCACACAAAAACATGCTATTATAGTAGTAACAACCCATACATGGCTAAGCAGCAGTGGAGTATGATGATGCGCGTTGGCAGCGCCGATTAACATAACAGAGGAGTAGTGATTATAGAACAACCCCAAAACCTAACCATCACTTCTTTAACCCATGCTGTGCAAATATTGTGTTAAGGTGGTCACAATAAAAGTCTGGTCGAAGTGACCAAAGTTGATAAAAAAAACATCAAAATTTATATCCAATTCAATTTTGTTTCTTAATTAAAAATTATTATGAAATGTGTATGTTATGCACAAATGTACATGCTATTAACAACACATACATGGCGAAACATCGGTGGAATATGATGATGCCCATTGGCAGCACCGATTAACAGAGGACTAGTGATTAGAACTACATAAAAACTTAACCACCGTTCGGTATTATATATATATAATATATAATAGTGTGATGGACATACTTGATCTGCAGCATCAATCCTTTTGTCTGAGAGTGGGTCACAGTCCCTGTATTCAGCAAACATCACAAATCCACACAAGGCACAGATGGCAAGCAGTGCGATCAGACCAGGAACATTGAGCCACATTGCACTAAGAGAGAAATACATGAATTAATTAGCTTTCAATTTTAAGCAATTTAATCTTAGCAACATAAGGTATTGTTGCGAGGGGTGATGAAAGTGGGAAATATTGAGGCTCGAGCAGGAATCGGACACACATCTATTGCATTCCAGGCCAGTGTGTTAACTATTACATCACCGGCACACTACCATGCCATGAGGCACTGCCAATTAATTTAGGCGATAATTTGGCGATGTCAGTAAAAAAGATGACGCAAACATATTTTGTTACAAATTGGTGGGTTGAAACACGAGGCTGCTTGCTGCGGCCACGGACAATTAATAGACCCGCTTTTAGGTTTCAATGAACTCACAGTTGTGCGGTCTTCAGATTTGGGAGAGCGAGAGCACGCTGCACCTGAGCCTGATTGACACCGTAGACAGAAAGCCATGTGAAACAACCTCCGAAGATGAGCGACCACGTGGTATGTCGTGTCAAGGGACTCGGATCCCAGCTGAAGGTTACAAGAAAAACCATAAACAGTTTGTCAAACTGATGAATATGCTTTGTTAGGTGACTCAAAAGTGGTGATAATGCATTCCTTATGGTAATATATCCATTAACCTTGGCCGTATTCAATTATGATGGTCCGGACCACTTGGATCATCCGAGTCGTCAGAATTTTAAATAGTTTACCCCGAGGTGAACCTAAAAATACACGGGCCGTGTGCAAAATGATCCGACTCCAATGACCCATGTCTTGTCTGGGGTCATCAGGAGCAATGACTGTGCTGGTACCTGTAGGCCTACAGCTACCAGTACAAGTCCCACTTTGATTTCAATGTTTAAGAAAAAAAAGGGTGACCACCCAGATTAATTAAATTGGCATATAATACTAAACTATTAAGCCACCATTTTGTCCACTTCGAGTACATTCGTTTATGGAACCTGAGGTTGTAGGGTCTGCGTATGAGCAAAAAATGTGGTTGGGATGATCCGAGGTGATGAATCGATTATGACCCAGGGCTATATTCAGTCATTTGCCCCATCTGATAAAACTCATATCAGACTGACTGGTGTCCTATCACTCTTTGGTGTTTTGTCATAACTAGGTGCCAGCAGTCATTTTTTAGATCTTTAAGACGGGAAGTTAATTAAGGTTAATCACACAGTGGTAGTTAAATGCAGAATAGCACCCCAAATATGAAAGATTCTCTCTTGTTTACTTTTCAAGATATTCACATTTTAAGATTTCTTTATTTACTTGAAGAAAATTTGCCTTTATCATTGAATGAAACATGAGGTGTTTTAAAAATGAATGACTACTGCAGTAATTACTAACAAAGCCCTGAGCTTCTGCCCCCGCAATCTCGCTTGCTCTACTGTGGGTTTTGCCACCCCAACCACCCTCCCCAAAGGGCCCACCGTCCCCTGTCATCACCCTTAACCATCATGAACAAACCATCAACACACCAAACATCCTACAGAACTATCAACCTGTTTTAAACAGATTGAAAATTAGACAGACAAAATGTCTTGTCAACTATGAACTTACCATGTTTTATAAGAGAACAAATTTAACCCTCAATTATTGCATGAGTTGCCCCGAGTATACACTTTTTACTTGGTGCTGCTCCTCATTTTTGCATGAACTACAGTGACTGGTGCTGTACATTATACAGCAGGAGCCACTCCCTTAATTCTACAGGATCGGTGCTGTAACTAATACAGCACTGATAAAACTTAGATTATATAGACTGACAATTCCAATAGCAAGATGGCTGGAAGACTGGCGCTCCGCCGCTGACAAATGTCATATTCAGATGAATAAATACTTTACCACAACAACAAAAGTATATGGTGTCAATTAAATTGATTTAGTGTTCCCCTCCATGGATCAACAAATGCTTAATAAGTATAAGTCTAAGTCGGATATGTAAAATCAAATCTAGATAAGTGTTTTGGTTGTGAAAACATTATGCTTTCATCGTTCTATGCAACTTTAATCAAAAATATAATTGACTTGATAACAATTTAACATGTCACATCAAAAAAAGATTTCACATTTTGAACTTTGGTGAGAAGGGATTGAACTTATTATAACTGATTCTACACTTTTCTCAAAATGATTTTAGTTTTCTTTCCTGCCCACCTTACATAAAAATCATTATCTCTCAAATAATTACCTAATGTTGTATACATGAATGTGTCACCACCTAATGTCTACCATTGGAACTCACTAAATGATGTTCATAAGGTCTCTTCCACTTAATTTTAAAAGAGTGACTTCCGTTGTTCATTCTAGTTTAGCTTCAATTAATCAAGAAAATAATATTAAATGAAGAGTTCAGGCGCAAAACTACGTAAACGCCAAGTAAAAAAAGTAGTTTCAAATTCAGGTAAAAATCTGTTATTTAATTGTCACTAATTCCACTTATCATGACATCATATGGTTATGGAGCAATGAACAAAAAAGTAGGAATATAAAAATACTATTTTTGTAGCTTTGATTCAAATCAATATTTATCTCCATTTTTGGATTGGTGTTTACGTGGGTTAGCACCTGAACTCTTTGCCTTCATGTATTTTTCTCAGCATTTCCTGTATAATCTAGAGGTCAGTTTGGATTTGAAAATGACTCGTTATCTTGTTTCACTGACTTGGACCACTCAATGCGCTGTCCTTCCTCCATGATTCTCCAGATGTTTCCAAACCCGTTATGGTCAATGGAGCCCTGGACAAGGACAGCAATGAGGCCGGCAAACATGAGAACCATCTGGAAGGAGTCGGTCCACATGACAGCCTTAATTCCACCCTGCAGATTAAACAAAGTTCATAATTCAGAACATGCGAAGACAGGCATATTAAAGTGGTAATTAATTTGTAGGCCTATTTATTTCGATCATAGAGTGGTGATATAGTGAATGGTATATAATGAGGTATATAAAGAATATATTTTGCTTTTTAGATTAAGAATTGATCTGGTCCCGACACTTTTTCTAATGGGTTATTCAGCAGCCCTGTCACAGGATCAGGGCTGCGGGAGTAACTAGGTTGAAACTTTTGAAAGTGGTCTCAGGCAAAAAGATGGAAATCTATGGCAAGGTTATCTGTAAATAATCAAGAACACTGAAAACAGAATGTTGCTCAATAATTGTATCTATTTCCTAGTAATTATTGCCTTACATTCTTCAATACCATAAAGATTCTGGGATGAAAGTAATCAAGAAAGTTGGAGGGAATGGAGATTGACGGCGATGTCGGTGATAATATGGTCACAACTAGGTCAGTGGCACACTCTTCAAGGATAACTTGTACTCCCCCCCCACCAGGCTTCCCACTCTTTCTCAGGCTTCTTTTTTAATGACTTTTTAAGTACTTTTATGACCATTGAACCTGTTTTTAAGGACACAAAATGAAGAAATCCTACAGCTTTTTCAGCATGCAATAACTCTAGATTCCGAGTTTGCTCCCATGCATGTCCTGTGAAAGTATGACATCTGAACACTTTGACTTCTGGATACTGAATGCTTTATTCACAGTCCAGGGATCTGAACCGCCAGCACCCTGTGCCTCTGACGTCATCTCATTTACATTTCCTGCCTGGATGTCTTTTACGCATATGCGAAATAGCGAAATAGCGAATGGTAGACAGGAAGTGTGAACACTTATTTGTCTCTCATTTTTGCTTGAGTGCAAGTAAATATGCAACACAAGGAATAATTAGTAGCATGTGGTGAATAAGGGGTCAAATTTCCCTGGATCATCAGCCCATGCTTTTTCTAATCTGTTCTTGAATGAATTTATTGACTCGGCAACAATAACATTTTGTGGGAGACTGTTCCATATATTTATGATCCTGTTTGAGAAACTGTTGCCTTAACTTTGAAATGGCTCTGGGTTTTACTAGTTTGAGAGTATGGCCCCGACTGCCTTCTCTTTTATTCAAGGTGAAAAATTGGTTCATATCTATTTCATCAAAACCTTTCATAATTTTGAATACTTCAATTATGTGAAGTGGGCGAGACTATTCGCCTTGTGACATTTGCGAGCGTGCGCCGATTAACCCGCATTTGGAAATGCGGGCTACTCGCCATGGCAGACTCGCGAATGCCAACATTTGCGAGGCCCCGGGTTTCCGGCCGCAAAGCGTTGCTAGGAGACGTCAATTGCGACTCTCCTGGCACCGATAGGAGGTTGGGCGTTCGGACCCAGACCGATCAGACGTATTAAATGACGCTCTGATGTTTTAGCCAAGTTTTTAGGCCTTTATTGTCGAAATTCTAAACTTGTTTTCACTTAATAGTATGGGAGGGGATTGAATAATACATCAACGATATGTGCTACAAACGAATGTTAGTTTGGTTAAGAATAAAAAGCTGTGAGCTCTTGGAAAAGTAAATTGGAACGTTCCTTGCATTCTTTACTATTCTCCAGACTTCTATAGATTAACCGCTATGGTCAAACTTAAC
This sequence comes from Branchipolynoe longqiensis, assembly GCA_030323885.1. NCBI lineage: Eukaryota > Metazoa > Annelida > Polychaeta > Phyllodocida > Polynoidae > Branchipolynoe > Branchipolynoe longqiensis. Next base: position 5,806,501 of record CM059199.1, read on the forward strand.
ATTGGATTGCTTTATATATAATTAAGGGCCTTAAGCCTAATAGGCCTTATGCAGCTACTTAACCCATCTGCGGGAAGATTATAACAGACATATTAACAGAATTACCGTAGAGATCTTTTGGCTAAAATATGACAGTAACTTAGGCTGATTATCAGTGATGGTGGCAGTGACACTAGCGCATCTGCTTAGTTCTGGATCAATTTAAACATATTAAAATACACCGTAAGGTGGGGAGACCAGCCAGTTAGTTGAAATAACTAAGTAATTGCTTTAGGCCGATAAATGTGAGAGGGGGCAAAATCTGTATTTAGACGATACTCTGGCTGGTCGACTTTAGCCCGGGAATGACACCGACGGACACGGACTACCTGCAGACGGGAAGGGAGGCAGCGGCGGCCCGCGGCTGGCCCAGGAAATTCACATGGAAATAATTATATAAATTAACACGAAGGCTCGCCTTAAGCGGGGGTGGAATAGCCCGACGGTTAAATATGTCACTTCTTTTCCTTCTGTAGGAAAGGGTAGGAAGTTTCAATTCTCTAAGCCGTTGTTCATAGGGTAAGTCCTTTATAAGTGCAACTAATTTTGTTGCACGTCTCTGAACCTTTTCGATCTCCAGAATATCTTTCCCAAAAATTGGGCATATATTACATCCCTCCTTCAAAAGTATCTTTTAGATTTTAGATTTAAACATATATACTTAAAAATGGTTACATGTACATTGGGTTTACAGGTTAAAGCACAATATGAAAATAACACATAGTGACATAATGCCATAATGTCTTAGTCTTTGACCATGTTTAACCAATGTCCGCATCTACCCATTCACTCATGTCCTTTGGGTTATTGTCTGGCTAAGTAGCCTCCCCATGACATAATGTGAACTTTGAAATAAACAATGAACGTATTTTCTGAAAATAAATCTTAATGCTAACATGCACATAGTTTTAATGTGTCATTACAACTGGCAGCTGTCTAACCTTTAGAGGTCTAGCCTGTCTGCCGGCCTAATCACTCGACCTGACCTAGTTAGATTAGCTGCGTTGTTTACATCTCTCTGACTTGTCGGCATGTTCTGTGCCTCTCCGACTGGTTCAGGATGGATGGCCTCCGGTGCCCTTATGATTTGTACTCTGTTTATATACAACATGTTACCCGAATTTGGTATTCTCTTCCTGTAGGCCCCAAAATCACCCCTTTTTTCCATTCCCCCACATGGTTTTTGTATTTGACATTATTACCAGTTCTACCAGGCTTGTGTGCTTTGCCCCACTTTTTGTAGTGAAAACTTTTTTGACTCTGTTGATGTTTCGTCATTTGTGATTTCTTTAGATTTTGTGTTTTGGGTATCAAATTATCTTCTGACATAGGCAGTCTTCCTCTTAGTCTCCTGCTCATGAGCAACTGAGCTGGAGATGCATTAAGCATGGGCAAGGGAGTATTCCTATAGTTGAGCAATGCCAGCTGAAAATCTGTTTTTGTGTCTAAACATTTTTAGCATGTTTTTTATTGTTTGGACAAATCTTTCAATTTGGCCGTTACTGCGGGGATACTGGGGACTCGAGTAGGACCTATGTGGCTATGAACCCATAATGTTGTGCAATTTCTTTGTATTCATGCCTCTTAAACTGCGGACTGTTGTCTGAAATTACCTGGCTTGGAATACCATGCCTTGCGAAGTTATCCTCCATAGCTTTGATCACCGTGGTGGATGATGTATCCTTCAACAAAGTGACTCCCGGGTACTTAGTGTAATAATCTACCGTTATTATGTAGTTCTCATGATTTTTTCGAATAAATCTGCACCTATCTTTTCGTAAGGTTGACATGTTATTGGGTGACTTATAAGCGGTTCATTATGTAAACTTTTCCGATTATTTTGGCATGTGTCACAACGACTGACTTTTTCCTCAATTTGTTTGATGACCTACATATTTCACTGGTGTTTTGCATATCAAAGATTTTGAATCGTTTAATTTTAGATTTACCGACCTGGCTCGGTCAAGCACTGCTTTCAGTCTGTAGTTGTGTTCATCAAAGGTTGACCCATATACCAGAATGTCATCTGTCACTATACCTATCCCGGGTATATCACCCATGACACAGTGCATATCCTGAATGAAAATGTCACCGGGCATTTTGATGCCAAATGGTAGACGGGTGTACCTGTACCGGCCCCATGGAGTATTAAACGTGCACAACAGTGAACTTTCGTAGTCTAGTTCGATTTGCCAATACCCTGTCATGGTGTCTAAAACTGAGAAATATTACACGTTTGCCGTTTTGGCGATAATTTCATCAATAGTTTTAGTTGGAAATCGTCCTCTTTTGATGGCTTTGTTCAATTTTGTTTGATCCAGACAGATTCTTATTTTGTTAGGTTTTTTAACAATGGTTATGGAATTTACCCATTCAGTTGGCTCATTTTGTTCAACAATAACACCCATTTTTACCATGCATTTTAGTTTGTCATGCACCTTATTTTGTATTGCATATGGATTCCTCCTCAGTGGGTCGACAACAGGTTGTATGGATTTGTCAATATGAATGACAGCATTCGATTTTATCAGGCCTAAACCTTGAAAAATATCTTTATATTTGCTTACCAGATCATCGCCTCGCATGCTGTGGACGTTGTTCACGGTGGAAATGTTTGTCGGCATGCTAGCGTTCACCTCATCAACACATGCCAACAGGTTCAACACAACACAAGCCTGTTTATCCAAAATAGGTTGGCAGTCCTGCACCACTTGGAATACAAAATCTCTGCCATCAATCTCGACCGAAGCCTCACCATCGGGAGTGATCCGATGTCCCGAGAATGTCACAAGCGAACACCTGGTGTTCATCAGTCGCACCGATGCGATCCTTCGAAGGCATTCCTCGGAAGAAGGTTTGCCTCCGAGCCTGTGTCGAGCTTGAACTTGACTGGATGACCGTTCACTCGGATGGTCGCATCCCAGAGCTCAGTATCTTGTTCGGTGTTGCGCTCGATAACACTGACAAACAGATCCGTCATCAACACATTGACTTCCGTCGGATCTGGGTTCTTGTCCGACGTTGTGAGGGTCGGGCTTTTCCATGGTCAGCTCATCGACCCTGCCAAGTTTGCTCCAGCAAACCTTCCCGATGTGCCCGACCTTCTTGCAGGCAACACAAATCTTGCCCTTTGCCGGACAAAATCCACGTTGGTGTTCGTAACCACAGTTTTGACATTGAATCTTGAATTTGTTTGCACCGATGGTGGCCCAGCCGGGCAAACCACCAGTGCACTGGTAAGTGCATTTGCATATCTGTTCAGACCATCGATTTCTTTTACCTCCAGGTCCGCTTTTTGTTCTGCCAACTCGTCAGCACTAAATTCACTGAGTTTGCACATATTAATGCACTTTCTGAGTGTGAGATCGGCTGTTTGAAGCATCTTTTTTCTCAATGTCATGTTCTTGACACAAGCAACCAAATGATCACGCAAAAGCGATTCTTCAATCGGTCCATATTCACAATCTTTCACTCTGTCCCTGAGAGCCGTGATATATGTGGACATATTTTCGCTGGCTTGATTATGTGAGTTGAAAAGGTAACGTATTATAATTAAGTTTGATTTACCGGTACAGTGTGCCTGAAATTCCTCCGTTAACGGCCCGATCTTGTCCTACTCAGCAAGCGTGATGGCCATGTTGGCGAAAACTTTCTGGGCTTCTTCACCCACGATGTGAAGGACAATACAGCATTGTACTCGTTCTGTTTTTTTAACGACTCCTGAACCCGTGGCATATATATTATATGCTCTGATCCATGTTTTCCAGTTCGATCGTGCGTTGTTGCAGAGGATCAGCTGACCTGACGGTCTGAGGCCCGGCAGTGTGTTTGCAGGCGGCATTGTCCTTATCTGACACCATGTGAAAGTACAACAGGGTTTTTTTATTCACTGTCCAGGGACCTGAACCGCAGGCACCCTGTGCCTCTGACGTCATCTCATTTACATATTCCTTTCTTCTCTGCTCATGCCTGGATGTCTTTTACGCATATATTACATGTTGTATTGCCCATCAGGTGGGGACAAATTCCAATGTAATCTTTGTAAGACAGCCAAGGTTGGTCCAAAATTATTGTGTGTCTGCAGTAACCCTCACAAATTATTTCAAAATGACATCAAATGTCACCTTTCAAAGAACAAGATTAATGTTCAACCTTGATATAAGGACAGGTTGCAAAACAAACATTCATAAGCCTACCTAGAGTTACTGCATAACTTAAAGTGAAAATGACATGGTGAAAAAGTCAGGCTAAACAAAGTTAGATCTCTGACATCAGCATGCTTGGTGCTACTTATGAATCAAATTGTTCATGTCTTTGTGTAATTCTTAATGACTTATAACACATTTAGTAAAATTTCATATTACAATTTAGCAATGCTTACCAGGCTTGTGTAGAATGTGCACACAACACCAACAGAAAATACGCCAACCCAAACATTTATGCCGGACACTGGAATACACAACAATAAAAATCATTAATTGCAATTGCAAATCATTTCGTAGTCATGATATCACCATGTGGTTTGTTCTTTTAGTGATTGTTTGTATATTCGGCTCATAACGGTTAAGTGCATGTAGCCTACTTGTTTTCGGCACTGTGCAGTATTAATATGGATTGATTTCCTTTATCAATAGTTTCTGTAAACTTGTTTGTGGTGTAACATTGGAGAGTTCCAAATTATTTCTTTTTTTGGTGTTCATCTATATTTTGTACATAGTCAACATTTGTAATACCTTGTACCCATCTGATTAGTGTTTTAATCTAGATATACTATGTTAGTTTTTGTCACACCTTTGAAGGTTAGGTTTGTGCGTAATTTGTATGGATTTCAGGTACTCCAATTTCTTTGTTGATTTTACCTCATATTCCTTTAGAAATACCTCCCATTATTTCAAGTGTACATCTGGCATTTTGCTTAGGCCTAGGTGATCAGTAGTTGCTTAGCATTGTGCCTCCTATTGGTTTGTGATGTTTTATGGCTTACTTACTGTTTATCCCTGATCTATGAGTATTAGTACATATTTCTTTTTCTATATCTCAATTCCAGTCTTTCTTGATTTTCTTGTTATATTCTTTTAAGTTTTAGTGTTTTGGTGTTTCTTAGCTCACTACTTTGGCTAGTTCCAGCTTTTATGCTCATAGCTAAAACAGTTCTGTCGAAACACCCACAGTTGGATCTTTCTGTTTTTAGCACAAGCGCCTCACTAGCTCTAGTGATCTTTCTGCTTGTTGTTTTCTATTTTTCTACAGAGTCAAATGCTATTATTCTGAGGCGGGTGTTCCTCTTCTAGTTTCAAACATGCAAATATTAGCCTGTTTGTGTAGGTCTATGTATGAACAGCAATAGTTTCAACTTTCCGCCTATGGGGGCACCATCTATGACCGCCCCCCTACTGTGACAGTCTGGCACCTTGTCAGCATAGGTTTGTCTTTTTATATCAATCAATCAATAGGATACAGCTATAATAGGCTTTGGACATGTTATATAATTCACGACGAGACAAGGAATTGAATAATATTGCTTATATTCAATCAACAATGAAGAGAGTGACAGGAATGAAGGTTTGAATGGGGTAGGCCCTACTCGGACGCTCAACCCTATCAATATGACATGTTTCTTTGTAGTTAAGGGGTGGGTGACGGCAACATTGGTGATCAGCTTGATCAGCTTGTATCCAAGTAGCGACTGATTGTTGGAGCAAGGAACCAGCTCTGACATCAGTGCCTGCAGGACAATATTAAGGCTAGGTGGTGGCAGTAGTGATAGATTAAGCTAAGTGTTATGGTGTTGGTCTGGAAGGAAACCGCTAGGTGGCGGCGGCAGTGCCTATAGGAATGAACATGGGTAGCCCCTACTGACTCCTTGCCCCACTGTTAAGATAACATGTACAATGCGTCATAAAGAGAACAACAAAAAACATCGATTTTGAAACTTTAAGTAACTACACGCAGGGATGAAAGTGGTGTTGAGCAAACAATGTGGAAATCAAGCCGATGGCAAATTTCTGTGATAATGCAGATCTCCCATAAACTTAGCCGTCAGGGAATCGCAGGGAAAATGCCAGAAGTCAAGTTTCAACTATTCCTGTTGTGACTATATTATCGCGAATACCTATCTTGTTCTTGTTTGGGCTTATGTTCTAGCACCATCTAAGGTCATATAAAAATGGGATTCAAACTACTCAACTGTTGTCAGATATATACATCTCATTTTGGGGGGGTTTAATTAACGTTAATCAGTAAATATAAAAAATCTCAGAAATCTGAGAAACCGCAGACATCTTTCATCCCTGATGTGCATTAAATTAAGTTCACCACTTGAAGTCAAGCTTAAAATGAAATAAAAGAATTGACACACTCACCAGCACTGAGCGCTAACGATGGTGCGTATAATACAATCGCCATATACAGCACCTGAAATAAGCACAATGTATAAGTAAATCCCCATAAATAGCTCACATTTTGAAACCACCCACACATTTTATTGCATTGGATCAGTCTATGAAACACCAACATAGAACTCTGAAAAACGCTTAGAATTTGTAATATTATAGATAATAGTAATCATTCATTAGCATTGGTGGGAAATGAGTTTCTGTTAAAGATGCCTGGTCCAATGAAACTTTTTATTTTTCAAAAACAAAATAGTTACCTACATTTAATTCTATGTATTCAACTTAGCTACCGGTGCATTAACTAATGCAAATAACATGTTGATACCCATGGTTGATGGGGCAACTCAAGAATTTGTCATGTTGCTTCGGCAACACCGGTAATAGACCCCGCCAGTTAAGCTGAAAAGTAACTGACTACAGAAGTTCCAGATTTTACCAACAGATGTCACTAGCTTAACTGGAGGGGTGTAATACACAAAGAGAGTGGTGGTGACATTCCAGAAGAAAAATATAATATAGTTGTCTCTTTTTTAAAGATATATTACAAGGATAGGAGCTTGAATCCTGTAGCGATATGAATATCTGAATATAATCAAGCATTTTATTATTTTTCCAAGCATTCTTTACGGAGATATAGCATGTGAAACCATAGACAGTCAGGGAAACAACCCGACTAGAGTAGTTCCAGATTCTGCCGATAGATGTCACGAGCTTAAAGTTGCAAAGTCCGATGGTTTTGAATTTCTGTATTTTTTCTGAGATAAATATATTAGATAGGTCACTAGTATCTACTTTACACTAGTTCAAAGTTACTTTTATTTTAAATGGTCAACTTTTGAGATATTTTGAGTGCAAACATGGAAAATTAGTTTTGGCAAACTTGCCAAAACTCTGACACCATAGACTTCTGCAGTAACAGGTTCTGTTAAATTGACTCAATATTGCCTTCTACGCAGAAACAAATGCTTAATAAGTGATTTAGTATCTAAGTTAGATATGTAAAATCAAACCTAGATAATTGGTTTGGTTCTGAAAATTTGATATTTCATCAGACTATGCAGCTTTAACTGGCGGGGTGTATTCGCACATGACAAGGGACAGATGGTGTTGCTACCTATGGTTCAGTTAGCCTCTGCTGCACCCTCTATGGTGTACCCACTGAACCCACGAGAACTTCCAGTCGACGCTCATGCCGGTATTCACATGTTAAACCTTTGAACTCTTGACGATACTTCCGGTATGGCTACCCATCCCTCCAACACTTTGCATCCTGACACCCAACCATTGACACCTAACGCCTTTTCTTGGCAGCCCACCCAGCCCCACACTCACCTGACTGTCAAGCGGTAAGATTGAGTGCTTGGGTCTCAGGATTCGAACCCTGAACCTGCCAAAAGACTGGTTTATTGATTTGTACACATTCTGAGTTATAATAGATAAATAAAAATGCCTGTTCTTATAATTCCTTGTTGTGTTGTGAATTAATCCTACATGCGGTGTTGCGATACAATTCAGGTTGTTGACGCTGTATGGTATGACTATATACCCATTTTCTTTATACCGTTTTTGGCAGTTATTTGATGAGACACCTTTTAATTTGCTTAAATCTGATCAAATGCAATAAGCATCAGATTCTTTAGCATTTGATAATACATAATATTAAATTAAAATTTATGCATCTGAGTAGTGCATCAGGGTTCATACCCATTTTGACTTATCAAATTCCAGGACTTCCCCAGATTTTCAAGGACCTTTCAGTGAAAAATTCCAGGATATTTTAAAGACGTTTATTAAAGTACCCAAAACACGGCCATATTCATAGTCAATTCACTGTGTAAGATGTGAAGTTTAAATAAGGATAACAAATAAGCACAAACATAGGCCTATGTATAGTCTTAATATAAAGATCAAGAGGAAGAAAAACAAACCCACAATGATCATTTTAAATACAAAACATCACTGATTTAACTTTGGGAATATTTGAAAAGTGAACCTATCAAAATGGTGGTGGGTTTTTTGTCTCTCTTCTTTTTGAAGACTTACCATTTGTATGATGAATGCAATCGCTCCACACAGTCGTACACCTCTTGAGAAGCGAAGTTCAAGATACTGAAATATGTCAATACAGATGAATATAATGCGAGTAGAGACATGTTCAGTGTTTATGTTTCGCATCACAGATTTCCAGCACATACGTAAAGGCTGGCTGGCAGAAACTTGTAGGCCTAAACTCCTCGCAACCATAGGCATAGTCGATGGTAGCCTACACAGGGGATCGACCCAAAACTCTCACAAATTGTGTGCATGTTAATTATGCATAAATAGCAGCCAATAACCCATTGGAAATGCCCTCAAATAGCTAATTTTAAACCTATTTTGACAATAATTTCCGGGGCATGCCCCCAGACCCGTCACTAGGCCTAGCTGCCACTATGGAAATTGTTGCTTCCTTGGCGCTCCTCATTATTAATATTAGGATAGGGCAATTACAGGTTAGGTCAGTGTCAGGATAATGTGACTGAGTGGGATATCAAGTTGAAGTTTGAGGTTGTGGGTTTTGTGTAGGCCTAGTCCTAAATAACCTGAACCGGCGACCAACTTTGGGTCAGCTATGTGGCGCTACCTATGTGTCAAGCAAATAACTAGTACGCACAGCATCCGATAGGCGGTGCTACTTCGGCTTCAGGTTGATTCATATAGATTGATTGAATAACCAGTGAATTTATAAGGTCACCCCTTTAGACACTCATTTTGGGACATCCATTATGCAGGGAGCCATTAACCAACTAGGCCAATCTCGTGACCTCATTAGCCTCCCCCAACCAAGTAGGCCTACTGTGCAGGGTCATCTCACATCACATGGTCACCACGAGATGACCATCTGGGTCATAGCCACTGGACTTTTGACAAGCTTGTCAAAATTATTTTTTGTTCTTTCAGCTCAAATTACTTCAAAACTAATCATCTTTAATCAAAATCACTCCGGACTAATGATTAGTAGCTCATAGCGATCAATTTGATATATGTATCTCAAAAATCAGAGAAAAAATCAAATGCTATCGGACCATGCAACTTTAAAGGCCCGTTTATACTTTTGATGTCGTGTCAGGGCGCAACACGGCGTAACACGCGCTAAAACTGACTGCCTTGACGGTACCCGTTACAACCCGACCCGTCCCGTTTCCCGACTAATAAAACTGCCCGATTCATTTTTCGAATCTTATAAAACCAGGTGTGGCGGTTTCAGCGTGTTCCCGTGCTGAGACGTGTACCTCGCTTCTGTGCATGCGTCAGAATCTAATAAACATGGCCGTAATCGATTAACACTACCCGGTGTAAAGATTTCAAATTCCCCCCATATTCAAGTTCCCCCCCCGGGAACTTGAAAACGTTTTCAAATTCCTCCCAGGGGAATTTGAAAACGTTTTCAAGTTCCCTCCCTCGTTTTAACTTTCCCTCCCCCCGGGGATTATAATCCACACCATCTTAAATAAATAAAAATGAACTACGGACTGACATACACACACAGACATACAAAAATCTCTTATTTTGTGAAATTTCATGAAATATTAGATTTTTTGTGAATTACATTTTTTTTGGGTAAATTCGTTATTTTTCTGGAAATTTTAAATTTTCCGTGAAATTTTCAATTTGTTTAACTTTTCAATTTGTTGTGCTTTTTTGAATAATTAAAAAAATATAGAATTTTTGTGTGAAATTCTTTATTTTCGTGAAATATACATTTTTTTGGTGAATTTTTGGCATGAAATTGTTCGATTAATAAAAAATCTTCTTGGGAAAATTTTGGTGACTAATATTACTATTTTTCATAAATTTCTGATCTTTTTAAAACTTTGATATTTTTGTGGAATTTTCTTTATTTCTAAACAATTTTAAATTCCCGGAGGGGGGAATTTGAAAATAGGGGGAGGAATCTGAAAACTGTTTTTAATTCCCCCCCCCCCCCAGGAATCTGAAAACGTTTTTAATTTCCCTGGAGGGAAGTTAAGAACGTTTTCAGATTCCGTGGGGGGGGGGGGGAAACTTGTTGTTGTTTGTTTGTTGTTGTTTTACGTCCTAGCAACATCTAAGGTCATATCAGGACGGGTACCGACTTGTGACAGTGCGCACTCATGGCGACTTTATAGTGCTGTCCCACTGGGAAACCAGGCCGCCGGCACCATGACCTGGTATCCCACTCAGTCACATTATCCTGACACTGAGCACACCAGTCCTTGCCCTATCCTAATAATGCCGAGCGCCGAGCTAGGAAGCGACAAGTATCAATTTTAAAGTCATTGGTTTGACTCGACTGGGACTCGAACCCATGACCCCACGATCTTCGGAAGGGGCAAGTTGAAATTGTATTCCTGGAGGGGGGAATTTTAAAATAGGGGGAGGAATCTGAAAACTGTTTTTAAGTTCCCCCCCAGGAATCTGAAAACGTTTTTAAGTTCCCCGGAGGGAAGTTGAAAACGTTTTCAGATTTCCGGGGGGGAACTTGAGAAGGGGGGAAGTTGAAATCGTTACACCTGGTTCCTGTGGCGGTTTCAGCGTGTTCCCGTGCTCAGCCGTCTCCCGTTGCTTCTGCGCATGCGCGGATTTCGCATCAACTCGGATCACCCGAGACACTTATTGGCGCATGCGCACATCCTACAAACTCGGGTCGAATAATCGAATACGCTTCTCCGCGCTCGGGTGGACAATTTTTTTTTTTTTTTAATAACCGATAAAAAATACAGCAAAATAGGATTTAAAGTATTTTATGATGGCCTAGTTTACCTATATTTCCATTTAATTAATTTAAGTTATTCTTTTTTTGCACACGGCACGTATATTTGTCGACTCCACTCGCCGTGTTCTATTTGAAATTCTGACGACTGGGATGACCCGAGTCGCCCGGTGTAACGATTTCAACTTCCCCCCTTCTCAAGTTCCCCCCCGGGAATCTGAAAACGTTTTCAACTTCCCTCCGGGGAACTTAAAAACGTTTTCAGATTCCTGGGGAGGAACTTAAAAACAGTTTTCAGATTCCCCCCCCTATTTTCAAATTCCCCCCTCCAGGAATACAATTTCAACTTGCCCCTTCCGAAGATCGTGGGGTCATGGGTTCGAGTCCCAGTCGAGTCAAACCAATGACTTTAAAATTGATACTTGTCGCTTCCTAGCTCGGCGCTCGGCATTATTAGGATAGGGCAAGGACTGGTGTGCTCAGTGTCAGGATAATGTGACTGAGTGGGATACCAGGTCATGGTGCCGGCGGCCTGGTTTCCCAGTGGGACAGCACTATAAAGTCGCCATGAGTGCGCACTGTCACAAGTCGGTACCCGTCCTGATATGACCTTAGATGTTGCTAGGACGTAAAACAACAACAAACAAACAACAACAAGTTTCCCCCCCTCCCCCCACGGAATCTAAAAACGTTCTTAACTTCCCTCCAGGGAAATTAAAAACGTTTTCAGATTCCTGGGGGGGGGGGAATTAAAAACAGTTTTCAGATTCCTCCCCCTATTTTCAAATCCCCCCTCCGGGAATTTAAAATTGTTTAGAAATAAAGAAAATTCCACAAAAATATCAAAGTTTTAAAAAGATCAGAAATTTATGAAAAATAGTAATATTAGTCACCAAAATTTTCCCAAGAAGATTTTTTATTAATCAAACAATTTCATGCCAAAAATTCACCAAAAAAATGTATATTTCACGAAAATAAAGAATTTCACACAAAAATTCTATATTTTTTTAATTATTCAAAAAAGCACAACAAATTGAAAAGTTAAACAAATCGAAAATTTCACGGAAAATTTAAAATTTCCAGAAAAATAACGAATTTACCAAAAAAAAATGTAATTCACAAAAAATGAAATATTTCATGAAATTTCACAAAATAAGAGATTCTGTGTGTGTATGTCAGTCCGTAGTTCATTTTTATTTATTTAAGATGGTGTGGATTATAATCCCCGGGGGGAGGGAAAGTTAAAACGAGGGAGGGAACTTGAAAACGTTTTCAAATTCCCCTGGGAGGAATTTGAAAACGTTTTCAAGTTCCCGGGGGGGGAACTTGAATATGGGGGGAATTTGAAATCTTTACACCTGTACACACCTCCCGTATAAAACCTAAAACTGAGTTTTAAGTCGCGAATCGGAAGGCTCTGGTGTGATAGGGGGTCACACACCTAAAGACTGAAACCGACTAAAACTCAAACTTAGTCGCGAAACGGGCAGTTTTAGGTTGTATACGAGAGGTGTGTACCAGGTAATATTTATAATAGACTTTACATCGACGCTTGACGGCGGAAGCGTTGACCAGAGTTCAACTATGTGTTGAACTTTCAATGTCAGCGCTTCCATACGTCGGAACGAGTGGTAGATTTAAAATGATATCGTCCGACTGTGCATCCCTGAAAACGGTGTCGAGAGCAAAACAAAGGGGCCCGGTGTGGCGGTCTCCGATGCCACAAGGCTGATATGCCAAATGTCGCTTCTGCGCATGCGTCAGAATCCAACAGCGTCGTCTGCGCATGCGTCAAAACTGAGCCAGTCTCAAAGGCCGTAATTTCAAATCGAACACCGCGAGTGGAGTCGTCATGAGTGCGCGCAGTTACAAATCGGTACCCGTCCTAATATGACCTTAGATGGTGCCAGGACATAAAACTCAAATCCTATTTTGCTGTACGTATATTTGTTACTAAAATAAATAATTACGCGGAGAAACCGTATTCGATTATTCGACCCGAGTCTGCAGGATGTGCGCATGCGCCAAAAAGTGGCTCGGGTGATTGGCATATCAGCCTTGTGGCATCGGAGACCGCCACACCTGTGTGGTGGTTTCAGCGGGTTCCCGTGCTCAGAGGTGTCCCTCGCTTCTGCGCTGCTTCTGCGCATGCGCGGATTTCGCATCAACGGGCCGTAATCGATTAACACGACCCGGGCGACTCGGGTCATCCGAGTCGTCAGAAATTCAAATAGAACACGGCGAGTGGAGTCGACAAATACACGTGCCATGTGCATAAAAAGAATAACTTAGATTAATTAAATGGAAATATAGGTAAACTGGGCCATCATAAAATACTTTAAATCCTATTTTGCTGTATTTTTATCGGTTATTAAAAAAAAAAAAAAGATTGTCCACCCGAGCGCGGAGAAGCGTATTCGATTATTCGACCCGAGTTTGTAGGATATGCGCATGCGCCAATAAGTGGCTCAGGTGACCCGAGTTGATGCGAAATCCGCGCATGCGCAGAAGCAGCGCAGAAGCGAGGGACACCTCTGAGCACGGGAACCCACTGAAACCACCACACCGGTGTCAGCGTCTTATTTCCCACAAGTCTCATTTCCCAAATATCGCTTCTGCGCATGCGCGGATTCGAGTGACGAATGCAGACTGCAGGTTGTCAGAATCTCATTTCCCACAAGTGTCATTTCCCAGTGTTTCGTAGCGTTTTTATTACTTTAAACCCAAGAATACTGGAGGAAACGTGTACAACAATATTCTCTACGAGTTTGAGAATATTGGTGAATATATTAAAGAAGTTATTGGCGAAAAACCGATTCGGTGACATCGCCGTGTTTACTTCTGGTCGGTTGTCGACCTGATTATCGCTATTTGTTTTTTAGCGGTTATTCTTATGAGTTTAAACCCAAGAATACAGGAGAATACGTATTGCTTGTGGAGAACAATATTCTATGAATTTTAGAATATTGACGCATATATTAAAGAATTTATTGGAGTTAAACAGGAGGATACTTATTTCTTGATTGTGTCAATACCCAAACCAGACTGGCTCATTTTTGACGCATGCGCAGACGACGCTGTTGGATTCTGACGCATGCGCAGAAGCGATATTTGGGAAATGAGACGTGAGGGAAATGAGACGCTGACACCTGTCTGGCGGTTTCAGCCGTGCACCAGTTTCAGCCGTGCGCATACTCAAACTCAAGGCATTGTCAATGGTCGAGCAATCTTCATACAGAAAATACAGAAAAAGTGAAATATCTCTAAAACCACACCACCTATTAACAAATCACTTGGTACCCATATAGAAAACATCTTTACCAAAAACATCATATTAAATTTCTACTGCTAGGGTTCTTGATTTCTATTAATTTTGAATAAACTAATGTTTTGCACTGCGCGTACTGTCAAACTCAAGGCATTGTCAATGGTGGTGAGCAATCTTCATACAGAAAATCCAGGAAAAGTTAAATATCTCTAAAACCACACCACCTAGAAACAAATCGCTTGGTACACATATAGAAAACATCTTTACCAAAAACATTATATTAAATTTATAAGGTTAGTGACTCACGACCATTGACAATGCCTTGAGTTTGACGGTACGCGCACAGCTGAAACTGGCGCACGGCTGAAACCGCCACACCGGCCAATCACATCATGCCTGACATAAGCATCAGAACGAGGTTGAGTCAGCGCGTTAGACCTATTTCATATGACGTCAGAATAGGTATCTAGGTCAGTGCGCGCGTCTTATTGCTGCAGGACGACACACTGTCACACTGCAAACTCAGTGGCTATGAGCAATCTTCATACAGAAAAAGTGTGAAGTCAGACCCATCTCCCTTCTCCAATCTCTCGGGAAGGTTAGCGAAAGAATTGTCCTCGCCCGTCTCCAGATGGTCACAGAAGACCCTACCACTGGCCTACCAGAGGAGGTCATCGGCTACCGAGGAGGACGAGGCACCCAGCACGCCGTCGCCACCCTCATTGAGAGCATTTCCTATAGCCTCGGTAATGGACACGAAACAGCAACCATCTCCCTTGACCTCGAGAAAGCCTTTGAGCTTATCGACCACAACATGGTACTGACATCAATGGCTGATCTTGGCATCGGTGGCCGGCCTCTTGCGTATCTCCGAAATTACCTCCACAACAGGCAAGCCAGAGTATGTGTCCAAGGCACCTCTTCTCCCTACCTCCAACTAAAAAATGGCATCCCCCAGGGTGCAGTGCTCAGCCCCCTCCTCTTCAATGCAGTGATGGCATCTCTCGTGAGGAGGCTTAAACAAGACCTAGCCACCCGAGAGATCACAGACACAACCATAGTCTGCTACGCAGATGACATCGCCATCACCTGCTCCCATACTATCAACGCACAGGATCTCGCTGAGCAGGTGCTCCACCTGGTAGGAAACGCCTGCCAGGACCTTGGACTAAAAATCTCCCCCACCAAGACCAAGATCATGCACATGTTCAGAGGTCAACCACTTCACCCCCTCTACCTAGATGGATTCCCTTTCGAATGGGTCTCCACCTTTGACTACCTAGGTATCCGTCTAGACCGAGACCTGAACATGAGAGCCACCAGAATGACCAACAGACTCCTCCTCATGAAGAGGATCTCCTGGGGCGCCCCGGACAGTGTACTCGCACTCTTCTACCGCCAGGCAGTCTACTCCCTCTTCGACTACGCCGCGCCCACTCTCGCTCTCACAGCACTCTCGCTCTCACAGCCAAACTCGACTACCCAAAAATAAGATCTTTCTGAATGAGTTCCGGAAACTTGAGAGCATCCAACACCGGGCTGCCAGGCTTGTCCTCCGTGTTCCCAGCACCACCAGGATCGAGATCCTCCTCCTTGAATCCGGCCTCCCTCCCCTCCATCTCCGAGGCAAACAACTTCTCACCAGCACGAGTGGAGTTGACAAAAATATGTGCCGTCTGCAAAAAGACCCGACCCCAGTAACCCACCTTCTGGCTGGGGTAGCTAGGAATGTTGACATCACATTTGCGCTGGTGCGGTCCTGCAGGATAACAAATACCAGCACCAGTCATACATGTTTTTTTTTTGTAATAACCCAGATTAATGAAATGGAAATATTTATAACTAAACTATGCTGGAAATATAAACTGGAAATATAACTAAACTATACTTTAAATCGTATTTTGCTGTAGTTATATCGATTATTAAACAGACAAAAAATGTTTTGGATTAAGCCACCATTTTTTCCACCCCGAGCATAGATGTGCAGGATGTGCGCATGCGCCAAAAAGTGGCTCGGGTGACCTGAGTTGATTAATCGATTACGCCCAGAATGAACCAGCTGTTGTTTTCCCAAAATTACATACTTTTTGAGTAGATTGGATAAAATGTTGGTATCAAAATGTTGCGTGTCTCCATGAAAAATGATCTTGAATCTGGTGGCAAACCTTCTGTATGCAGAGGAGGGGGGTGTTTTTTTAAACTAATAGAGGTTTAGTTGGAGACATTGTGGTAGAGCACAGGCTTCCCGTGTTGAAGGTTGGGAGTTCGAAGCCCAGACGAGTCAAATCAATGACTTATCAAATTGACACTTCGCGTTACATACAAAGGTAGAGCCTCTGCATTTCTAGTTTACTCAGTATTAAGACAATGTGACTGAGTTGGATATTGGAATATAGTGTCAGCAGCCCAGTTTCCCATTGAGGCAGCACTATGAACTCGCCACGAGTGTGTACTGTTACAAGTTGGTATCAGTCCTGATATGACCTTAATTGGTATTAGGATGAAAAGCCCCAATAAACACACATAACTGAAACAAATGGTGGGACTAATTCTGACACAACAAAGTAAGCTACCTGTTTGTTGGGGCTTTATGCCCTAGCAAAATCTAAGGTCAGGTACCGACTTGTTACTGTGTGCACTCATGGCGACTTCATAGTGTTTCCCCACTGGGAGACCAGGCCACCAGCACTAGTATAACCTGATATCCCACACAGTCACATTATCCTGACACTGAGCTAACCACTCCTTGCCCTTTCCTAGTAATGCCGAGTGCCATGATAGGTAGCGACAAGTATCAAGTTTGTAAGTCATTGACTTTACTCAGCTGGGACTCGAACCCCCGACCTTCCGCACAGGAAGCCTGTGCTCTACCAATTCAGGTGCATCTGGTAGTAGGCTACCTTATAACATCCGGAAGTATTCATAAGACTATTTAACATGTGGTGACGGGAAACTCTTAATTATCTATTCATGCGGCCAATTTGTCTCCTTCCAAATTATCTCATTTTGCACCCCACAATTATCTCATTTCATACCGCACTGCCTCAGTTAATTCAACCGATTTGCTGAAGTACATACATGTTGAATCTTGTTTCCTGTATCATAGATTTCCCGCACATGCGCAGTGACTTTCGTGGAACTATTATAGTTAGGCTTCTGTAGTTTACATTTGATGTATAACGTATCATGCGAACCAGGCGCTGTGGCCTAATCGGTAGAGCATGAACCTCGAGTGTGGGAGACCTGCAATTCGGTTCCAGGTCAAGCCAAACTGATGACTTATAAAATGGATACTTGTCGCTTCCTAGCTTGGCGCTTGGCATTAATATGATAGGGCAAGGACTGGTTAGCTCAGTGTCAGGATAATGCGACTGAGTGAGATACCGGGTCATAGTTATCAGTATTAGTCTCTATTATGAGATATGGCTTCGATGATTGTAGCTAGGATTATTCTAAATCCCGACCTTCCGCTCAGGAAGCCTGCACTCTGCCGATTCGGCCCCCGAGTCTGGTGAGCTCATCAGACAAATTTGACTTGGTCACACATTTAAAATATATTTATTTATGTGTATATTAAAGTTACATAGTCCGATATTTTTGAGTTTCTGTTATTTTCTGAGATAAATGTATTAGGTTAATCGTTATAACCTACCTTAGACTTGAATTAACTTTTATCTAAATGGGAAACTTTTGAGATATTTGAAGGGCAATAATGCAAAATTAATTTTGGCAAGCACACCAAAACTCTGACAATAGGCTTCTGCAACAACAGGTTCTATTAAATTGTCCCAGTATTCTCTCCTGTATGGTAAACCAGTATCTAAGTTTGATAAGTAGAATACAATCTAGATAATTGCTTTGGTTTTAAAAATTTGGTGTTTTCATCGGACTATGCAGATTTATTGAATTTAAATCGGCTGAAGAATAGTTTGTAAATGTACCAGAAAGAGGTTATAGGTGACAGACTTTTTGAGAATCTATCTAGGTTTTTAAGCTGGAGGAATAGGACAACAAATAAAATTGATGATCGTCCCCGCCTGTGCCTGAAAAAAGGCCCACCACTGATTTGTTTTAAACTGTTAAATGGAGAAAGTGGGTGGAGTGAGAAATGGAAAGGGGGATAAAGAGGGGGGAATGGACAGGGCAGTGCGGACAGTAATCTACAACGATTGTTTGAGTTGCCCTGGGTATACATCTTCTACTCGGTGCTGCTCCCCATTTTTGAATGAACCGCAGTGACTGGTGCTGTACATTATACAGCAGGAGCCACTCCCTTAATTCTACAGGATCGGTGCTGTGACACTTTAAGCCGTGTTCACACGGGGAATGTAAATCGATTCGTAGAAAGCGACTTGCCTAGTTCGACGCACATTTCCCGTGTGAACGGGCGTCTGAGTCGAATTAGGGCTGAATCGATTTCTGTGATCCAGATACTGTAAACCACCTAACGAGGTAGTTTACGTGAGGCGATTTCTGTGATTCGATTTATTTTGCCCGTGTGGACGCATCTGAGGCGGATTAAGCACCTCACACGCATGCGCAGTCGACACCTCAGTTTGTTGACTTTCCGGTCGATCAAAAGCGCATATTATATAATTTAATTAATGAAACCGCTATCTATGCACAGATATTTTTTTCATCATTTATTTTTAGGGTTTCACTGCCCAGCAGAAGTTTTGACCGTTCCAAACCAATACGATTCAATCCATACATATCTAGGTCGAACCCACACTCTCTCGGTCGACGTCGACGAACCCAAACTGGTGCTGGTTAGTCTGGACTTGCTCATATAATACAGCACTGACCAAACTTAGATTGTTTAGAATGTCAATTCCAATAGTAAGATGGCCGGAAGACCAGTGCTTCGGCGCTGACAAATGTCATATTCAGATGAATAAATACTTTACCAAACAAGAATTGAGGGGTGATAGGGGGGAACTGGGAAGGGGCGGGAGCAGCGTGAAGAGTGGAGGAGGTTGGGAGAGGGAGGGTGTTGGGGTGTGGGAAGAGGAGGATGTTGGATGGGGAGGAGGGAGTGAATGTGAATGAGGGTTGTGGAGAGAATGGAGGGGCCCCGGTGTCGTATTTTCAGCACCCGGTCATTGTCAGCGGCCTGTCGTGGCTTCTGCGCATGCGCGGATTTTAAGACATATGCAAAACACCCATGCCCTCGCCGGCTACAAGCTCAGCCACTGTACCCGGCAGTGTTAGGGACCGATTAGGCCGAAATCTATTGAATGCGATCATATTTAACAGAATTACATACTCAAATAATGAAATTTATTTAAATTAACCTTAAATTACAAGCGATATTAACGTAGCAGCTAGATCAGCGTCGAATCGCCGAGTGTAAACAAAACAAATAGCAGTGATCGCCGCAACGTGCGAAAATCCGCGCATGCGCAGAAGCCACGACAGGCCGCTGACAATGACCGGGTGCTGAAAATACGACACCGGGAGGGGTGAGGGCGAGGAGACTAGTGAAATATTGAAAATCTTTTTCTTAAAATCAAATAAGAACGGCCCCCGACCCTAATTTCAATTTTAAAAGGACCATCACTAACTTTTTTTTTATTTGGCCTGATAGACTTTAACACGCGTACAAGGAGAACAAGCAACAACTGGGCTGGAAAGGCAATTGACCCATAAATTGCCCGTAATTAACTGTAATATAATTCAGCTAACAGTAAACCATGCTCCTAGTCCTACCCGGGGACGCTGTGGCAGAATCGGGAGAGCTCAGGCTTCCCGTGCCTAAGGTTGGGCGTTCAAATCCCGTTTGAGTCAAAGCAATGACTTACAAAAATGATACTTGTCGCTACCTAGCCTGGCACTCGGCATTAATAGGATAGAACAAGGACTGGTTAGCACAATATCAGGATAATTTGATTGTGTGGGATATGGGGTCATGGTGCCTGCGGCCTGGTCTCCCAGTGGGGCAGCACTATAAAGTCACCATGAGTGCACACAGTCACAAGCCGGTACCTGCCCTGATATGACCCTATATGTTGCTAGGTTGTAAAACAACAACCAACAATAATCTGGTTGAGGCAAAAATTGTCATTTATTTGTTAAAACATAGGATGAGTAGGAAGACCTCTTGGCATTTGGGGAGTTTTGTTTGGCTTGTTGGGTTTTATGTCCTATCAAATGCTAAGATGTTTGGGGGGACTATGAATGGATTCATTTTAACTCTAACATAAATATACAGTGAAACCCATTATAACACGCCTCAATTTAACGTGAATTCGGATATAACGTGATGATTCATTAGACCCAGAATTCTTTAATTCAAAGGTAATTCAGAAAACTGAATCCCAATTTAACACGACCCCAATTCTTTCTTAATCTCATTATATGGACATGAACAATGGAGTTATAACGGGGTCACACTGTATGTCTGTTTTTGTTGCTGTTATTAGCTGGTTGGGTACTTTTGTGTATGCCGTATATGTCCCAATAGACGCGCACTGGATGCGCGTCTATTCAAAGTTAAAGAATTTCATGGATTTTGTTTTTGTCGTGCCTCTGAAATAAAGTGGGATTGTCTTATTTTATGTGCATTCAGTCTGAATATGATTGTAAATTTGTGTGTGCTTTCAATCTTGAAATGGGGTGTATGCTTCTATTGGGTAGCATGCTTCTATTGGGACATATACGGTAGATAGTTGGTTAATAACATCACTCTTCTGTTTGGCCAAACAGTCTAAATGAACTGAGAGTATATTGGATTAAATACCACAGCAGGTGACTTAATTATCATTATTTTTTATATTGTTTATGGCTTAGCATTTGGCTCCCAATGATTAAGAATTGAGAGACAATAATCAAAGTATGACCAAATACAATCCTACTGTTCTTTCGGCATGAGCCAAGACAATCTTTGAGAGAAACTGGTTTTACCAAAAATAAATTTTCCCTTTTTAACCTGGAAAAGGTTTTTTACTGTTGGTTTTATTTATCATATACCACATGTGATTTTACCAGGGTTATATGCTCTTTTGGTATATGCATCTGTGCTCTATTTCACCTGTTTGAAATGTAATATTTCAGTCAGTTATGCTTAATATGACCCCAATAGGCAATGTTTACTTTTTACACCGAGGGTCGTTAAACAATTAAACAAACAAAACAAAGAGCCGAGACATAATTATGCCTAGCATATAAAGTAATTTCCCTCAAATGTTGGTATCACAGTTTAACTTATTTATACAAAGTGTGGTGCCATAATGATCATTTATTTTACATTATATGCTAAAATATAGCAAAATAATCCCAATCTCCTCATTTCCCGCTTTTAATTTGTAACCTCCAAAGAATAATTTTAGCTTGTTTAAAATTATTTTCTTTACACATATTTTCCTGAAAATGCACCAGAATGCACCATTTTGTATCACTTCTTTGTCAACATTTTCCTCAAACCACACTGTGGGACACCCTCCCCCCTTCAGCCATGCTATATCTCCCTGTTTGCAATTTGTGTATTAGCGAGATCTCACACACTTATCTACTTACGCACCTCTGGATCCTGTCACTACCAGTTAATTTTCTTTTTTTATACATAATGCGTTTGTCACTTTAAATAGTTTCATTTTCATGAAATGACATAAATCAGAACATAATTGTGAGCAATTAAATGCTGTTGCTGCAATTAACAATACCAGTGACAAATAAGCAAATGACAAATCACTTACCTCAAACACACTCATTAGATTGAGTCTGAAAAAGATTGGCAGGAACACATAGTTCACGATAGGCATCATAATCACGTAGCCAACCCAAATCCACAAGTACATGGTCCCAAACCGGTAAATCTCAGCAGGTGTTCCTATAAAGATAAACCAGAGTCTATGACAGTGATGTCACAACTGGTTTGTTCAACCTCAGAATAAACAGTACTACTAGAGGCCAGCGGTATAAGATCTTCAAGGAGAGGCCCCGACTTGAGGTCAGGAAACACTTATTTTTCTTTTCAGTGACAGATGGATGCAACAGTCTCTCATACTAAGTGATTGAAGCACCAACGTTAGAAGCATTTGAGTGAAGGCTGGAGAGGAGACCAACAATTATGTGACTTCAGGGCACCGTCAACCTCCATGTGTGTGCAAAAGAATAAGGTTTTTTTTGCTATAACAAGCTGGCATTAGAGGCCTAATAATGCCTAGATCAGCCAGAAGAGGATATGTAAGTTAATCTGTGAATTAAAAGAAAGTGGTCTCTGGCAAACAAAATGCGGAAACCAAGAGGTGACCTTGGCACCACCTAGCGGGTTCTGGCAGAACCAAGCTGTGAGTCTCACACTGGCAGCGAATTTGCATGAAAACACACATTTTCCACCAGAGGATTAGCACTGTCAGGGAATTGCAGGAAAATGCCAGGTTTCAATTATTCTTGTTGTGTCTATATTATCACCCATACATAGCTCTTTTGGTTTTATGATCTAACAACATCTAAGGTCATATAAGAACGGGATTTTGAACTAACCATTTGTTTGCATAGCCTATGCATCATGATTCCTTGGTATTTTATTTAATGTTAATTGGTAAATATGCAAAAATCACAGAAATCTGAGAAATCGCAGAGATATTTCATCCCTCATAGGAACACCAAACTCGGGTTCAGCAATCTGAGTCTTCCGAGGTCTCTAAACATCGGCGACTGTTCTGCAACCACTCGGCGAGCGGCGCGCCAGGAACATCAGAATTCTGGTCAGTGACCACTCATGACCGCTTGGTGACTGCTTGGCGACTGATTGCCGACCGATTGCCGACCGCTCAGCGTGTGGTCGCCGACCAAACTCCCTAAACATCGGTGAGCGGTTGTCGAGTGGTCTCCAATGCACTGACCACATCAGCGACAACTCAGCGACCGCTCGCCAACCACTTGCCGACGGCTTCTTTGATTCAATGTAGCGAGTGGGATGCTGGGAGGTCGGCCACATTTTGGTCATAAGGCGGTCAGAGGCGAACGCTGGATATTGTGTGACTGCCAGGGTATAAACTGATACAAAGCAGGTTCCATAACTATCTAGGCACAATTAATTAGTTCATTCATTTTTGACTCATGAATGATAACTAAGTTTTGAAAAAAGCATTTGAATCTATATGACTTCCTGCTCTTGGTTGGTTGTTGGAGTTTTACATCCTGGCAACATCTAAGGTCATATCAGGACAGGTACCGACTTGTGACAATGCACACTCATGGCAACTTTATCATGCTACCCCACTGGGAGACCAGGGCACCAGCACCATGACCTGATATCCCACTCAGTCACATTATCCTGACATTGAACTATGGAGTGACAAGTATCAATTTTTAATTCATTGGTTTGACTTGACCAGGGTTCGAACACATGGGTTCAAATCCCATGATTTACCAAGGTGTGAGACGGACGCTCAACTCATTCGGCCATCCTGTCTGGTCGTCCTGCTCTTAGTCACTACCACAAAAGTAGCACTGAATTCTTAGAGGTCCTCTAAATTCTTAACATGTTCACAGTCGAACAAAGTGTAAAATATTCCGATTTAATGCATTGGTGGGGGAATGCAGATGTTCTATTACTGATCGGGTATACGTGACCGTATGTATATGTGTAGGTGCTGGTGGTGCCTGAGTGAGATGTAAATAGACATAGTACATGTTAATGTTAATTGGTAAATATGCAAAAATCGCCCCTCCCCTGCCTCCACCCGCGGCAGGGGAGGGGCGGGGCCCCACCAGGAACACCCCGACCAGACTCCACCTACCGAATACGAACGAAATAACGTGACCCCAGTGGCGCCACCTACCAGGAGCGGTGGAACCACCCTGCCTTGTTACAGGAGGAATACCACTATATATATTTGGTGGCAGGGCTGTGTGCAAGGGGCACTCAGAGCCTACCCCTTCCCCACTCTGCTATACTAGGTAGGATCACCACACTCAGGCTCAAGGCAGGTGGTGGCCAGGGGAGCCACACAGCTTGGTGGTGGTGGGCAGATTACTGGTTACCATGGGGACCAGGAATGCTGGTGACCACAACGAAAATTGGTGGGGTCTCAGATGACCTTATAACCACATGAAAGTTTGGCTTAACCATACCGGAGTGGCCTGGGGTCCGACAATTTTGTTTGGATTAACCGATCATTTGGATTAACCTACTTTGGTTTAACCAACTTTTTTATATGATAACTGGTAGTATTTTGCCGGGCTGCCGAATCAAGTTTGGATTAACTGATTGTTTGGTTTAACCAAGCTTGGTTTAACGGGGTTAGACTGTACTATGCTTTGTATGATCGTGAAAATGTTAAAAACTTCGGATGACCCCTTACAGACCTGAGGAGATCTGAAAATCTGGGAGGCTATATGAGGGGGGAGTAGGTGATGGATGAGGATATAAACTGAAAAGACTAAGCGTAGCAAAATGTAGCGAGGTTTAACGGGCTTGGTTTAACGGGGTTAGACTGTACTACACTTTGTATGATCGTGAAAATGTTAAAAACTTCGTATGACCCCTTACAGACCTGAGGAGATCTGAAAATCTGTGAATCTATACGAGGGGGGAGTAGGTGATGGATGAGGATATAAACTGAAAAGACTAAGCGTAGCAAAATGTAGCGATAGAAAACAGGCGTGTCAACAAACCTAACAGTGTGATGGCCGACATGAAGGAGGCGAGCAGTGACAAGGTGACAGGCAACGCGGACATCTGATGATTACCCATCAGGTACTCGGCTGAAAGAGAAATACATTTTTTCTTTAAGATTCTACTATTTAATCTTTAGGAAATTTCATTTTGACTAATAATCTCCTTGAACTTATGTAGATTATTTCTATTTTATTTGCGGTTTTTTTTCAAGAATAATACTCAAAGGCCTTTTGGAAATTTTAATTTCCCATTACTGGCAGGGTTGCCAACCCTTACAGTTTCGCAGTAAGGTGTACAATATTTTATCTCCCATCATCACCTCACCATCAGGTGTACAATATTTTATATCCCATCATCACCTTACATGTGTACAATACCATTAATATAGTAATATTATATCAATCTTACAGATGATTGTGGAGCACATAGAAAAGAATGTAGAAATCTATCACAGATGTGTCCAACGTGCACCACAGAGCATCTAAGATTTTTAAAATTGTCTGGTGGAGTACACCCACTTAGAAGTAGACAACAGCCTGCAACCTAACGCGCGAAGTCGCTACTGCCTCCAATCTAACATCCCTTAAGATCTTCTGGTTTTTCATTTTCCAATGTTGGCCCCCCCCCCCTGTACTGGTAGCAGTGGGTAATGGTGATACACCTCCGATGAACACCGTAAACTCACCGGTAATTGGCCGAAAACGAAGCGAAACATTTTCTCTGTAGGTTTACGGTGTATAAACATACAACCAGACAATTTTACACATACACAAATGTTAACAGTTGAAATCGTAACTCAATTAAGGACCAGGAAGCGAAATAGTGATATACATAATATATATCACATATATATCACCATTGTGCATGTTAACGTAACATGTTTAATTCGCGGGTGGAGGCAGGGGAGGGGCGGGGCCCCACCAGGAACACCCCGACCAGACTCCACCTACCGAATACGAATGAAATAACCTGACCCCAGTGGCGCCACCTACCAGGAGCGGTGGAACCACCCTGCCTGGTTACAGGAGGAACCGAATCGAAACTCCCGCCAAAAACACCACGTGACCGGATTCGAACCTAACCGCCTCCATGGCCACAACTCCTCCAGCAGCTGACCGGACTACACCACCACCATTTTCTTCACCCACCCACCCACACCTCGAGGAACATGAGGAAGCGCGGAGGGTTGAGAGTTCGGTCCCCGGCCCACACTACATCACGGACGAGAATCCCAAGGAAATACACACACCATCTGGACTGACACCCCTGAAACTGACCTGTACCAAAAAGCTAAATCATTGTGATTCGAGGACCAAATATAGACCATTGTATACCACTTCTGCTCCGCATTCGTGAATTATATATATATGAAGAGTTCATGCACAAAACACTGTAAACAGCAATCCAAAAATTGAGATAAATATTGGAGTCAAACCCTCAAAAGGTTCTGTTTCTACATTCCTTCTTTTGTTTTTCATTTGTCCATAACCATTTCATCACAACCTGTTTGTGTTGATCTAACTCCTGTTTTAGCCACGACTGTGGCTAAAACCAGCTAAATCTACTTTCTAACCAATTTTGTGTGGTTTTAACCGGCTAAAACTGGCTACCGTATATGTCCCAATAGACATGCAGGGTGCGATTGCAGACACATGGATGTACATCTATTCAAAGTTAAAGAATTTCATGGATTTGTTTTTGTCGTGCCTCTGAAATAAAGTGGGATTGTCTTATTTTATATGCATTCAGTCTGAATATGATCGTAAATTTACATCCCGGATACCAACCCAGAACCGGTCCCGGTCATACACCACAACATTCCTCACAGCTGTCCAGCATTGAAAACAAGCACCCTTGTGGGAGCTTACACGCTATGGGCAGAATAAATACTGTATCCAAAAAGAAAACAACAAAAATTAAATTGTGATTTGTTTTTGACGTGCCTCTGAAATAAAGTGGGTTTGTCTCATTTTATGTGCATTCAGTCTGGATTTGATCACAAATTTATGCGTGCTTTCAATCTTGAAATGGGGGGTGTGCTTCTATTGGGTAGCGTGCTTCTATTAGGACATATACTGTATATATAACTGGAGAAAAGCCCCAGGATTGCATGTGACTATGGCTAATATGAGGGGAATGGATTACATACAAAACTAGCCAGTTGTATGAATTTTTTTTAACTTAATTAATACCAATATACTGTATACTACATTTTATTCACATCTGTTTTCTCACCTCTTTGGAAGATTCCCTTCACACCTCTTCAAAGCTAAAGCTTTCCACCTTTCATATTACTCCTACCCCTCCACATGACATCAAAAGGGGCACATGTATACGGTGTCTAAACTGTATTAGAAACAGTTTTGAACAATTATTCTTATGATTTTATGCACAGATGAGAATATTTTTAGTCAATCCAGTTTTAGCCACTTTTAGTGGCTATAGTGGCTAAACCCTGTTTAAAACCGGGGCGGTTTTAACCATCGGTTTAAGCGGTTTTAACCACCATGTGGCTAAAGCCCTGCAACCCTCAGTGGAGTTTTCTGTTTTCTGCCCGGGAACGGACACTCCACATATATCACCATTCTGGCTGTGAACACAATTCTGAGGCTGACCTCTTTATCTTTTCTCAAAGGTACTCGCTGCCCGGACAACAACTAGACTCCGCCAAGTGGGTCTCATCTCATGCTGTGGGGGTGGGGTTGGGAAGGGGTGGGGGGAGAGAAGATGGGGTGCGTTGTGGTTACACGTGTCAAAATAAAAATTGAGCTGGAAAAGTACTAAATCTACTAGCTGGAAAGTCATTGCGCTGTTATATGCAAACAAAAAAAGAAGATTTACTTGTAAAATTCCTCCAGTGTGTGTGATGCGAGGGGGGTCCCCGGCCTTGCACTTATACTCATATAATGGGCTATGTATCACACACACATATATATATATATATAAATATATATACATATACTTTTCGGCAGTACTGTGAGTGTAGGCAGGGGAGGAACAGTAGATGACTAAATCAAAGCTCCTCCAGTCAATAACTGAGGGTGAGGGAGGGGAGTATGAGGAGCAGGTGGAAGCTTCCGGCCTTATCATACTCATATAATGGTTTGTACAGCATGTGTATATAAAGGGCATTCTCCAATACACAATAAGACAAGAGAGGAATAAAGTGGAATGATTAAATTTCTCTGGCAAGAGAAAAAAGAAAGAATCCTCAGGTGCGACTGAGTGTGTGGCGCATCCGTTAGGGATGGGGCGGGTGGGTGGCGGCGCCACCAGTCACATGTGTCAGGTCGAGGAGGCATACTATAGAATAATCGGTACAACATAAAATAAGTAATTCCCTTACAAGCTTTTATACTCACATAATACATTATACAACATATACATATATATATATATATATGCATGGTAGCCACCAGTCAAAGTAATCTCAATCATACATATATATATATATATATATATATATATATATATATATATATACAGGTCCATATTCCCTCATCCTAAACTCGAAAAGTTCTGAAAACCGAAGTCTTTTCTTGTGTACAGTACAAACATGAATTGTAATATTAGAAGTTACACCAATTGATATATTAGTGTATATCTGGTCTATTATTATCCTACACAAAACCAACCAGTATAAATGCGGCAACAATGGAATTCTGAGGATTCAGTGTGTATTCATAGAATGTAAAACGAATGAATAAATCAAATTAGAAATCTTTTTCAGACATGTCCTGGATTCACGACTGTGGATACCCACTTCTAAAGGACAGTTCACAAAGCGCAAGTCACTTCAACACAGCTGCACATCATATATCAAAGAAACCAAGAGCCTGAATTACTGGGTCATACTAAAAGTCCTCAAAATGTACTCCATTGAACATTGATGTGAGAGATATCGAATTATATACATCATCATCATCATGATCATGCTGTCGGTCGCGATGCGACAAAGACTGCTTTCATTACTTGACTGCCGCTCTCCATTTAGCTCTCTGCTGTGAGAGTGATGTCCATGAGTCGGTCTTAATGTCTCTCAGCTTCAGGTTTCTCTTGATGGTATCCTTGAACCGGAGACGAGGGCGCCCTCTCTTTCTGTAACCAGAAGACAGTTGAGAGTAAAGGAACTGCTTTTGTAGCCTGTCTGATGACATCCTCACCATGAGGTGTCCAGTCCACCGGACATTCTTTTTGATCAGAAGATCTTCCATAGAGGGCAGCACCGTCCGTTCGAATATTACCTTATTTGTCACTTTGTCCTTCCAGGTTAGCCTCATCATTAAGGCATGCAGCTTGTTCACCTGTCATTTGTACACTGTCCAGGCCTCGGCTCCGTATAGTAGGGTGGTTAGCACAATTGCATGGTAGATCATGTTTTATGTCCTAGCAACACCAAAGGTCATATCAGGATGGGTACCGACTTGTGACAGTGCGCACTCATGGCGACTTTATAGTGCTGTCCCACTGGAAAACCAAGCCACCGGCACCATGACCTGGTATCCCACTCTGTCACATTATCCTGACATTGAGCACACCAGTCCTTGCCCTGTCCTAATAATCAGGTTGGAGAGCTTACCTCGTTTGGGCTCTGGTGGTTATAGTGCCTGTTTGACCACCGGTTCAATTACCAAGGTCGAATTTTATATAGGATTAATGTGCAGGTTCACAAATATGGTAGTGCCACACTGAGTTTTGGGATGTTTTCATATTGGAATACATCACTAGAAAGCAAAAAATTATATCTAATTTCCTGAATATTTCCAGGACATTTAGTTGGGACAGGATTGAGTAAATGAACAGTGAATATTAAGAAATAATTCATTAGTGACAACACATGGTTATAGGCCAGAACTATCCATGATAGTACTGTGTTGGTATAGCCATGAATCCCAAACAATAGAGGAACCTCCAGCCAACCATGGGGCTATATGCTGGTCTGTGGCCCACTCATATAAATCCACTTGGCACTGGGAGAGGTCCTGTGTGGACTGTTGTACATCATTTAGATATATATTTTTGCATACCGATATATATATGCATAATAAATAATTCACCGTGAATATGCATCTGATGCATAATCACCACGAACATTGCATTTCTTGCTGGTACAGCAACATTAAGACAAATTTACCTTGTATATCATTGCATTTATATTTAATTTATTTAATTTATATTTATATTATTTGAATGCCGGGAGTCTCATCGCCGGGAGGCCGGGAACCATGGCGGCGGGCAGGAAGCCGGGACACCCGCCACCGAGAAGCCGGGATTCCCAGCGCTGATAGGCTGCCATCTCCTCCCCGTCCCCGAACTACTTTACGCGACTCTACTTTAACCGACTCTACTTTAACCGGCTCTACTTTACTCCAATCTGACTTCGGCGTCCCGGGAATCACGGCTTTCCGGCGGCGAGAATCACGGATAATGACGAATATAATGACGAATATAGATGAAGGTGGCAGGACACTACATGTATATTATATATGTATATTATATATGTATATGCATGTATATGTAAATCTAATAATAATTAAAATAATACGTTAATAATAATGACAATAATAATGATAATAACGATGATAATAATTATGACAATATAATGATAAAAATGGCAATAATACTTGATGTTACTCGACCTGACTTTACCCGACCTAACTTTACCAGACTCTACTTTACCCAACTCTACTTTTCCCGACCTGACATTACCTGACCTGACATTAACCGACCTGACTTTACTTTACCCGACCTGACTTTACCTGACCTTACTTTACCCGACTTGACTTTACCCGACTTGACTTTTCCCGTCTTGATGTTACCCGACCTGAATTTGCCTGAAGTGACTTCGCCCGACCTGACTGGACCCGACCTAACTTTACCCGACCTGACTTTACCATACTCTACTTTACCCGACTCTACTTTACCTGACTCTACTTTACCTGACTCTAGTTTACTCGACTCTAGTTTACTCGACTCTACTTTACCCAACTCTACTTTATCTGGCTCTAGTTTACTCGATTCTACTTTACCCTACTCTACTTTACCCGACTCTACTTTACCCGACTCTACTTTACCCGACTCTACTTTACCCGACTCTACTTTACCCGACTCCACTTTACCCGACTCCACTTTACCCGACTCTACTTTACCCGACTCTACTTTACCCGACTCTACTTTACCCGACCTTACTTTACCCGACCTTACTTTACCCGACTCTACTTTACTAGCTCTACTTTACCCGACTCTACCCGACTCTACTTTACCCGACTCTACTTTACCCGACTCTACCCGACTCTACTTTACCCGACTCTACTTTACCCAGCTCTACTTTACCCAACTCTACTTCACCCGACCTTACTTTACCTGACTTGACTTTACCCGACTTGATGTTACTCGACCTGAATTTACCTGACCTGACTTTGCCCGACCTGACTTGACCTGACCTGACATCACCCGACCTGATATTACCTGACCTGACTTTACTTTACCCGACCTAACTTTAAGCGACCTGACTTTACCCGACTTGACGTTACCCGACTTGACTTTACCCGACTTGACTTTACCCAACCTGACTTCGCCCACCCGACCTGACTTCGCCCGCCCGACCTGACTTCGCCCGACCTGACTTCACCTGACCTGACTGGATCCGACCTGACTGGACCTGACATGACTGGACCCGACCTGACTTTACCCGACTCTACCATACCCGACTCTACTTTACCCGACTCTACTTTACCCAACTCTACTTTACCCGACTCTACATGACCGACTCTACTTGACCGACTCTACTTTACTCAACACGACTTTATCCGACAGGACTTTACCCGACCTGACTTTACCTGACCGGATTTTACCCGACCTGACATTACCCAACCTGATTTTACACATTGGGTCAAGTCGGGTCGGATCAAGTCGGGTCGGGTCAAGTCGTGTCGGGTCAAGTCGGGCAGGTCAAGTCAGGTCGGGTGAAGTCGGTGAGGGTGAAGTCGGCTTAGGTTGGGTGAAGTCGGCTTGGGTTGGGTGAAGTCGGCTTGGGTCGGGTTAAGTCGGGTCGGGTGAAGTCGGGTCGGGTGAAGTCGGGTCGGTTCAAGTCGGGTCGGTTCAAGTAGGGTGGGTCAAGTACAGTCAGGTCGGTTAAAGCTGGATCGGGTATAGTCGGGTCGGGTAAAGTCGGGTCGGCTAAAGTCGGATCTGCTAAAGTCGGGCCCGGTAAAGTCGGGTCCGGTAAAGTCGGGTCCGGTAAAGTCGGGTCCGGTAAAGTCGTTTGTTTGTTTGTTGACCGACCACCCAGCACAAAAAGTAGACATCGGTTATTGCGGGTCAGGTAAATTCGAGTCGGGTGTAGTCGAGTCGGGTATAAATTTGAGTCGGGTAAAGTCGAGTCGGGTCAAGTCCAGTTGGGTAAAGTCGAGTCAGGTAAAGTTGAGTTGGGTAAAGTTGAGTCGGGTAAAGTAGAGTCCGGTAAAGTAGAGTCCGGTAAAGTCGCGTCGGGTAAAGTTGAGTCTGGTAAAGTCGAGTCCGGTAAAGTAGAGTCCAGTAAAGTAGAGTCGGGTAAAGTAGAGTCGGGTAAAGTCGAGTCTGGTAAAGTCGAGTCGGACCCGACCTCACTGCACCCGACCTATCTTTTCCCGGCCTCACTTTACCTGACCTGACTTTACCCGACTCTCCTTTACCCGACTCTACTTCACCCGACTCTTCTTTACCCGACTCTCCTTTACCCGACTCTACTTTACCCGATTCTTCAGGCCGACAACACCATGACCCGATATCCCCCGCAGTCACATTATCCTGACACCGAGCTAACCAGTCAGCTAATTGGTCCACTGAGCAGGATCGATAGAATCAGCCACACCTTCACAGATGGACACAGCTACATCACGCTCCCTTATAATCAACCTACTAAAGAATACTCAACTCAATGCCACTTACACGTCGTCTTCTGTTTTCCGCCTGTGCATCCATAGTAGATTCCGATGGCTGCTGAAATGGCCAGCACGATGCCAAACACTGTGTAGTCAATCGCAGACAGGGTCTTGTTGAGCTCCTTCCCTGTAACCTCCATGGTGGGCAATAATAGGGGAGGGGCTGGAAGAGAAACTAGACGGACACTTTAGGTACTGGACTCACACACACACGCACGCACTGGTAGCTGTCGCCGCGCTGTGCCTGCTGGTATATACTGCGCACCAAGTGGCGCCCTCTATCTGTGCTGTGGCCACAATCAGGTTTTTGACCTGATGTACACTGGGTGCGGTGGCCTAATCGGTAGAGCGCGGGCTTCATATGCAGAAGGTCGGGACTTCGGTTCTGAGTCGAGTCAAAGCAATGACTTATAAAATTGATACTTGTCATTTCCTAGCCTGGTGCTCAGCATTAAGAGGATATGGCAAGAACAGGTTAGCTCAGTGTCAGGATACTGTGACTGAATGGGACATCGTGTCATGGTTTTGTCGGCCTGATTTCCCAGTGGGGCAGCACTATAATGTCACCATGGGTGAGCACTGTCACAAGTTGGTACCCATCCTGATATGACCTTAGATGTTGCCAGGAGGCAAAACTTCAACAACAGTTGATGTACAACATTTAACTGGATCGGCCAACTGGAAAGAAGAACGCGCATCAAATTGCAGTGCCCTTTCTTTTTCTTTATATATATACTTTTTTTTCACCGATTGGGATGGGGGAGGAGGGAGTGAGGGGGGCTCGAACCTTAGCTGACATGGGCCTCCCTCTCACAGGTAACCGGTATATAATACACCATCTTACAAAGTGAACCATGACCTAGATACGGCAGCATTAATAGAAAATCACCAACCACTTTCTGCCAAATGAGAACAGATTTGCTTCACGACTAATGGGGGATATTTGTTAATTTTGAGCTGTCCCGCAGAGAGGTTTCATGTCTATAAGTCTTATGTCAATATGAAAGTTATTTAGTTGTTCAGGTTTGAGTTCATCATACACTTTACTCCAAACATTTATTTATTTATTTATTTCGCAGATGAATGAGGAAACTGATTAGGTGGTCAGTGAGCCACCTGAGGGCATTTGGAAGCTGGGAGGGCAATCTGACAGAATGGACGTAGTACCTATGTGATGTCCATATCTATAGGCCTACTCCCCGTGTATGTATAGGCCATGTACACATAGTGTGGTCAGTCACCACTGCATTCTGAATTCAGGATAAATACTCAAATATTCCATGAACACATAGAGAGTTCAGGCACAAAACCACATAAACGCCAATCAAAAAAATTAGGTTAAATAAAAGATTTTTACCTGAAACAAATTTTTATTCTCACTAATTCCACTTATCATATGATCATATGGTTATGGAGTAACAAACAAAAAAGTAGGAATATTAAATCAAATACTTTTTGTAGGTTTGATTCAAATATTTATCTCCAATTTTGGATTGGCATTTACGTGGGTTTGCGCATGAACTCTTCATATATATCCACTGTGTCCGTGAATTTGGAATGGAATAACGGGATGGTCGAATGAGTTAGAGTGTCCGTCTCCCATGATGGGAGACCATGAGATCGTGGCTTCGAACCCTGGTCGAGTCAAACCAATGACTTAAAAATGTACACTTATCACTTCCTAGTCAGGCGCTCGGCATTATTAGGATAGGTCAAGGAGCAGTAGAATGAGGAAGACCAATCCTCCGCGATTAAAATTTCCCCTGCTTAAACAACTAATGTACCCCCAAAAATATATATGTATGTGTGTGTATATATGTGTGTGTACTTTGTGTGTCGATATAACATATACTTAAAGCTGCATAGTCCGATGAAATATCAAATTTTCAAAACCAAACCAAATATCTAGATTTGATTTGACATATCTAACTTAGATACTGATGCACTTATTAAGCATTTGTTTCTGCATAGAAGGGACTAATGAGTCAATTTAACAGAACCTGTTACTGCAGAAGTCTATGGTGTCAGAGTTTTGGCAAGCTTGCCCTCAAAATATCTCAAAAGTTTGCCATTTAAAATAAAAGTAGCTTTGAACTAATGTAAAGTAAATACTAGTGATCGATCTAATATATTTATCTCAGAAAAAATACAGAAATTCAAAACCATCGGACTACGCAACTTTAAATACACACATAGATATATGCATGTATATGTGTCTATATATTACATACGTATAGAGAGTATAATGTATTATACGTATATAAAAGGGGCGGAGCTCTCTCATGATTATCTATAATATTATCACGATTATTCCTCTGTTATTTCGACTACTATTATTCTCCAATCGCTGACTTGCCCGCGTTTGCCCCGGTCCTTGCCTACCCCAGCGCCACCACCTGTGGGTTCCTGGCACTACTTGCCCGGGCAGTCAGTGTCTCTCCTGCTTCTGAAAAGACAACAACTACACTCAAGCTCTCCCAAACAGTCTACTGGCTACCTGTTTGCTACCTTGAGACTATTTTGTCTTGTCTGTCGTCCGCGATCCAGACGACCGTGCCTGTGAGTCGATTATCTGGTCGATTGGACAGCATCGGGATCGATCTCCACAGCAAGAATTCACATGGATGACGGTATCGTGCCTTAAATTAGATCCGTCGGTCACTTATTAACGACCGTCGATCAGCCCATAAGTGTGTCGACGGTATTCATAGACAGGGGAGTGGGACATAATTTTGAGAGCAAGCATTCGACTCTTCTCCTACCGAGTAGGGGGGGTCGATATAGAGACAGTTGATCTCGTGTAACCTCCTGCATTTAACAAGCTCCAGACATGCAGACAGTGTGTCGATAATATCGACTTGAAATAAAAAAGTTACACATCGTACATACATTCAGAGTCGATCGACTCAGATCTTTGCCTTTACCTCTTAGACTTCCTCGTAGGGGGGTCGACATATAATCGACATATAATCGACTCATAATAATATCGCTGGAGCTATCAAGCTCAGATATTGCAGCCAGTGTGTCGATAATATCGACCCGGAGGTAATAAGTTACTAATCGTACGTAAATTGAGCGTGATCGACCCAGAACTCTGCACGCTGGTTTAAAAATAACGGCTCCAAGGTCGCCGGGTGCAGGGTCAGCGGAACGCTTAATCCGCTTAGCTCTTAATCCGCTTAACTCTGGTCCGCTTTCATGCCAGGCTGCCGCTATTGTTCTGAGTGCGGTTCAAACCACGACACTCACGACCGATGTCCTGGTGCTAAAACGATCGACACACCTGTTACGAGGTCAGGTATGGCTACGCGTAACAGCACAGCGCCAACTAAGAATGCGAGATCGGGAGGTGACGTCGACGACTTTGATTCGACCGCTTCCAACTTCGCCGAGTTGTCGCTGGAGGAGCGTGAGTCGACTGCACGCGCGGCTATCGACAAACTCAAGGCAGAGATGCGGGTAACGGCTCTGGAGGACGAACTGGACGATCTCAGAGCAGAACGAGACAGACGACGAACCAGACGCCGGACGACCGTGAGGGACGACCAACACGACGTGCAAGCGAGAACGACCCGTGACGACGCGGACGACCGACTGCAGCCACAGGAGGATCGACGGACGACGGACGCAGCGCCTAAACCGCCGAGTTGGACGAGAGGAACCGACCACGTCGACTCGACCCACGGTCGATCGCGTCGACACTCAAGGGGGTTGAGTAGGAGAAGAAGGCGGGATTCGAGGTCGAGTAGTGACGGGAGTTCTTCACGAAGGCGACGCAGTAAGTGGTCGTTGAGAAAGTATGGGATGGGAAAGGAAGTCAGGAAGATGAACCCCCATGAACACATATAGCGCTCGGAGAAGAAAACCGGGCAACAACACTAAGAAGGCTTGTTACGCCTGGAATGGCGATTCGGGCTGCCTTAAATCTGACGATGAGTGCCGCTTCGCTCACGCTTGCTCAAGATGTGGCGCTGATGCGCGAAAAGGAAGAGAGGAGGCGGGGGTGGAAATAAAAGGTTTTATTTTCGCCTCAGAAAGCATACAGGGCATACAGGGTAAAAGAGGAATAGAAGTAAAATGAACAATGGATAAAATAGATGAAGAGCGGAGTAAAATAGAAACAGAGTTCAAATGTCAGTGGAGTGAGGGGGTGCCGAGGAGCCCTCCACCGGAGGAAGAGAAAGTAGGGGGAGTGTAGGGTGGGTGGGTGGTGAAGAAAGGAGAGAGCTGGGAGACGGCAGGAGGGCGAGTGCCTGAGGGAGGCCAGGGGGCGGCCTTATAAGGGGAGAGGGAGGGGCGACAGCAGGTGAGTGTGAAAGCTGCCGGCCCGGGGGAGGGCGACAGGTGGCGAGCAGCGGCGTCGGGTGAGGCGTGAGCGCCGCGCGACGCGGAGGGCGGGGGAGGGGGCGCCGCGCCGCGCCGCGCCGTCTGCCGAGGTGAGAAAGCAGCGCGGCAGCGTGGGGCGGGGGGAGGGTCTCTTCCTCTCCTCGCATCAAACGTAATGCTTCGCATTACGACCGATGCGCGAAAAGGAAGAGAGGAGGCGGGGGTGGAAATAAAAGGTTTTTATTTTCGCCTCAGAAAGCATACAGGGCATACAGGGTAAAAGAGGAATAGAAGTAAATAATGAACAATGGATAAAATAGATGAAGAGCGGAGTAAATATAGAAACAGAGTTCAAATGTCAGTGGAGTGAGGGGGTGCCGAGGAGCCCTCCACCAAAAGTAGGGGAGGGCTCGAGGCGCGCCCGAGGCGGGGGGCCGGGGCGGCCGAGGCGGGGGTCCGGAGGTGGAGGTCTGGGCGGAGAGGGCTGGCGGCGCGCCCGAGGCGGAGCAGGTGGGGCGGGCCGGCCGAGAGGTGGGCCGTGTCGGGGGTCAGGCTCCCTCTCGGGGCGGGGAGTGTCCGGGGCCTGCGTCGACAGGGAGCGTGGGGCCAAAAAGGGGGGGCCCGCTCCTTGGCGGGATCCGGTGAGGAGGTCCGACGAGGGTCGAGCAGGGGGGCAGCGAAGTCCTCGGGGCTGGATGGGGTGGTGGTCGGGGTCTGGGCGGCGGTGTTGAAGGCGGTGTCGTGAGGATCGGTGGCAGAGGGTTCCTCCTGAGGCTGGGCTGGGATGCGGTCCGAGGTGTGATGCCCGAGGTGATGATCCTCGGCTGGGGCTTGGCGGCGCTGCGATCGATGGTCGCTGGGAGGTTGTCGGCGGGGCTTGCGGGGCTGTCGGCAGTGGTGAGGGTGAGGCGCCGGAGGGGTCCCCCCGGGCCGGCCGGGGGGAGGCCGGCGGATCAAAAATCCGCCGAGGTGGCGGGGGGGGTCTGGCGCTCACGGGTTTGCTTCGTGATGCATTCGGCCTCACTGTGCATGGTGAGGAGGCGCCTCACATTGGCGCAGTATGCGCAGACGTGACGGCGCATGTCCCCCGCCTCACCGTGGGCCTCCCCGAGGCGGGCCCGATCGCACGAGGCGGGGGCGCGGTTCCAGGCCGGGCACGGGGCCCCGTGGGTCTCCCTGTCGTAGGTGGCGCGGGCGTCAGCTTGGGGTCGGTGGAGGTGGGCGCCTCGGTGGAGAGGGTCGGGTAGGCGGGCAGGGGCGGCGGTGGCTTGGTCCTCGGGCATGGCCAGGCAGTCTAGCCTCATGAGGTTGAGGGCTACCGGGTCATGCCAGCCCTGGGGGAGGGTTCCGTCCGCGATGGCGGTAAACAGGGTCTCTGAGTACCGGCGGACGGTTGCCCAGGGGTAGACAAGGTTGTCCCGGCAGACTGCTAGGTGGTGGTGGTGGAGTCCCTGGGCGGAGTGGGCGGGGAAGTCGGGATGGTCGATGAGGGTGAGGAGGGCGAGGGTATATTCGTCCTTTGTCGCCTCTCCCCTCTTCACCGGCTTTCTCTCGGCCCCTCGTTTCACCAGGTCCGAGGGGAAGATGTAGTTGGCGAAGAAAGGAGAGAGCTGGGAGACGGCAGGAGGGCGAGTGCCTGAGGGAGGCCAGGGGGCGGCCTTATAAGGGGAGAGGGAGGGGCGACAGCAGGTGAGTGTGAAAGCTGCCGGCCCGGGGGAGGGCGACAGCTGGCGAGCAGCGGCGTCGGGTGAGGCGTGAGCGCCGCGCGACGCGGAGGGCGGGGGAGGGGGCGGCGCGCCACGCCGTCTGCCGAGGTGAGAAAGCAGCGCGGCAGCGCGGGGTGGGGGGAGGGTCTCTTCCTCTCCTCGCATCAAACGTAATGCTTCGCATTACGACCAAGTCGCACAAACGGGCTAAGTGCAAAAATTGACGTGCTCGGACATTCAACATGTCTAGGCACAATGTTGAATTCTCATATAGCGGCGATCATCCTAACGATAACATTGAATCTAGGACTGTCAACCCTAACCGGACTGAACATCCCAACTCCTCTGATAATGATTGCATGCCATGTCTTGATCTTTCAGCGGGGGTCGAGATCGGGGATGGTGCGGGGGGGGGTTGAGGTCAGTCGTATTCATGATAAGGCTAAGGTCTTGCTGTGGGAGCAGCCTGAGGGCGCCAGCAAGGCTGATCGTCTATTTGTAGAGCATACCGCATCGGGCGGCCTGCTAGTATACGTTAGCGAAACCGAGGGGGCGCCACCGAAGAGTTTTCAGGTAGATCGCAGCTGTGTTGACGGGAGCTGCACATGTAGCCACTTGATCGCGGGCAAACCGAGCCAATTAAAACCTTGCAGGTGGTTCGCTGAAATATGTCTTCGGGGCGATTGGGACCCAGATTGGGTATATCTGATGATAGGGGTCACTTTTGGGTTTAGGGTGATTAACCCAGGTGTTGAGGTCTCCTATATTCCAGACAAGCCCAGGAGGAAGGCTAAGTGGGAGCGTGATATAATTAATAAAAAATTCCTTGAGGAGGAACGTGACGGCATAATTTCTAGGGTAGATGCCCCCCCTCTCTGCACGCACGAGGCCTTCGTCGTCCCTAAGGACGATGGCGGAGGTCGTGTGGTTATCGACTGCAGTATGCCTTCGAACGAATCCGTGAACAACTTCACTGATGAAGTCCGGACCAAATTTTCCTATAAAGGCCTCGATGATGTAACGGAGATGCTTGAGAGGGGTGACTATATGGGGACGATAGACATAAAGGACGCCTATCGTGCAGTCCCTATCCACACTGATGACCGCCAGCGTCAAGGCCTTCGCCATGGCGATGATAACCTCGATTACTTTCTTGATAATCGTTTGAGTATGGGCCTGTCATCGAGCCCCTTTATATTTTCCAAGATATCGGACTTCATCGTGAGATGCGGTGTTCGCGAAGGCTTGGCCAGAGTCGTAAACTACCTTGATGACTTCTGTCTGGTCGGTGGGACACGTTCGGAGATCCAGGGCGCTCAGAGAACCCTCATCCATATCTTGAGAAGACTGTGGTTTTTTGTTAACTTCAAGAAGGTCAGCAGTGTCGAGACCAAGGTTAGGTTCCTTGGCATATTCATAGACTCTGTACGCCTCGAACTTAGCCTTCCTCCCGATAAATTAGAGAGAACATTGGAGATCCTCCGCAAACTACGCGGGCGCAGGAAGGCCAGTAGAAGGGAGCTGGAGCAGGTGGGGGGGTTGCTCGCTCACTGTGCCAAGGTCGTCCGGGGCGGGCGGACCTTCTCTAGGCGGATCTATGATCTCATGTCTAAACTTAAGCAACCTTTCCATAGAATGAGGCTAGGCACCGGAGTTAGGGAAGACCTCGACTGGTGGCTGAATTTTGCAAGTAGCTTTAACGGGAAAGCCAAGATTCTTGGGAAGTTTGCCCCAGTTATATCCTGTTACAGCGACTCTTCCAAGTGGGGCTTCGGTGCCCTGCATGGCAGCGACTGGACTGTCGGCGCATACACAGACTCAGCGGAAGACATCCTTGACAATTACGTCGGTCATCACCACTTCCGTCCTCCGGAGGATGTCTGGACCGCCCACATCAACGTGCAGGAGATGTGGGCGGTCTACGCATCCTGCGTCCGTTGGAGTGCGGGCTGGGGCGATACC
Organism: Branchipolynoe longqiensis; assembly: GCA_030323885.1. Taxonomy (NCBI): domain Eukaryota; kingdom Metazoa; phylum Annelida; class Polychaeta; order Phyllodocida; family Polynoidae; genus Branchipolynoe; species Branchipolynoe longqiensis. The sequence goes on from CM059199.1 coordinate 5,847,478, forward strand.
GCTGTCATTTTCGTCACCGATAGCTCTGTCGTGCAGGCAGCCCTTAATACGGGCAGGTCTAGGAGTGCCGAAATCCTGCACTTCTTGCGCAGAATATTCTGGTTCTCGGTTAAATACAATTTTACCTTTACTTCTGTTTATATACGTAGTGCTGTTAACGTAGTATGTGATGCCTTAAGTAGACTGGGTGACAATGATAGTGCCGCTAGAATCAGGAGTGTCGATGGTGCCAGAATGCTCTGTTGCAGCGACACCTTTGACCGATCGCTCGTCTCTTTCAGTGAGGGCAGCCCTGAGAGCCGAGCAGCAGCAGTACCAGCATCAGGCATACGCTCAGAACTCAACAATAGCGAGGGCCACGCAGATCAAGAAATATTTAAGATATGCTGAGCTTTTCCATTCTTCAAGGTCTCCCATACCATGCTCCGAGGAGCAGGTGGCCCTATATGCCGCCTGGTTGGCGAGGGACCTCAAGTATGTATCTGTCATCAACTACCTCAGTGGCCTAAAATTTTTCCTTAAGCAAAACGGCGAAAGGCCGATAGACTATACAAACTTTGTTCTTTCTTCTACGCTCAAGGGTATTCGGAGAGCTAAGTCTGATATACCTAGGCGTGCTATGCCTCTCCTTCCCCATATGCTTCGCAAGATCTTCGCCTTGTTAACCAATAACCCCGGCCACGTCGCCTGGCGCGCAGCAGTCCTCTGTTCATTCCGAGGGCTGTTGCGTAAGTCCCAGGTCACCTTGTCCGATGCCTCCTTATTGAGATCGGATTTCCAGTTTTATGACTGGGGGCTGATTTTGACTGTTCGTCGCTCCAAGACGATTCAGTTTAACGAGAGGGTCCTCGAGATCCCGATATCTAGGTGTGTTGATACTGACATGTGTGCGGTTTATTGGACTGAGCGGCATTTCAGCCAGATTGCCGCTAAACCATCTCAGGTAGCCTTCCGCATTCCATGCGGCGGCGGGAGTTCCGCCCCTTTCCCTTACTCGGCCTATCAGGAGACCCTAAAGATATTTTCGGCCAGGGCGGGGCTCGATGCCGCCACCCTCTCGTCCCACTCACTCAGGAGGGGGGGTTGCACCTTCCTTTCCATGTGTGGAGCCACCATAGAGGAGCTGAAGGTCCGGGGCGACTGGGCGTCCGAAACTGTCTACTCATATCTCAAGACACCGCTCGGCACAAGGATTGTGAACGACATGAGGGTGGGGGTGGCGCTATGCTCGAATCAGGCTGGCGTTGGGTTGGGGGGAGACGCTTAGGCGTCTCCTTGGCCTATATTTTGCTGCCCTGACGCAAATAAAGTCGCCTACCCATCACCGCCTCTTGTCTCTCTCTTGCCGTAGCCCAACTTTATAGAGAGTATAATGTATTATACGTATATAAAAGGGGCGGAGCTCTCTCATGATTATCTATAATATTATCACGATTATTCCTCTGTTATTTCGACTACTATTATTCTCAAATCGCTGACTTGCCCGCATTTGCCCCGGTCCTTGCCTACCCCAGCGCCACCACCTGTGGGTTCCTGGCACTACTTGCCCGGGCAGTCAGTCTCTCTCCTGCTTCTGAAATTTTTTTTTTTTTTTTTTTACCGGTAGCCTATATTTTGCTGCCCTGACGCAAATAAAGTCGCCTACCCATCACCGCCTCTTGTCTCTCTCTTGCCGTAGCCCAACTTTATATGCATGTATATTCCTCCAGTGTGTGTGGCACGAAGGGGGCCCCCATATACAACTCCTCGACAGCTGGGGGGGGGCACTCCCCCAGTGTGCCGATAGATGGTCGCAAGTATTTGCAAGTGGTCGCAAAAGGCCTCCATTTGATCCTCAGTGGTCAGCAACCATTTTGGTCACAAGGACATTGCAGATGTTGCATCAAAAACCTCCTTGTGACCAAAATGGTCAGCCGGAGGTCGCGGACCATGTTCATGGGTTGTTGATTAGTCAGGGACAATCGCCGACTGACCGGTAACCGATTGATGACCACCGATTGACGACCATAGTACTGCTGCAACTACCTCCGACCAAGTGATTGGTCGATGATTGGTTGGTGATTGGTTGGCAATTGGTTGGCATTTGATCGGCGAGAAATTAGTGATTGGTTGGCAAGTGGCCAGGGACTGACTTGTGTCTGATCTGCAATTGAATGCCGATCGGTTGGAAACCAGTCAAAACTCAGTCCCAAACCAGTCCTTGGCCAGTCCCTCACCACTCGCCGACTTATCGCCAATCAATCACTGATCCCAACCAATCACCAACCAATCACCAACCAATCACCAACCAATTGCCAACTAATCACCAATCAATCACCAACCAATCACCAACCAATCACCAACCAATCACCAACCAATCACCAACCAATCACAGACACTCACTGCAGTCACCCACAGTGTTCTTGTGACAGGAACTGACAATACACGTGACGCAACAATGTGACAGGACAATCAAGACAGACAGAAACAACAAAGACCATCAGCTCACAACGGAGACCTCTAGCCAAGACAGACCCGCAATTGGCATCAAATGCGGGGCAGGGTTTACTGCTAGTAACTCGTTGCTCAAGGCACGCACCATTTTCGACGACTCTGCCTAGCTAGAGCCCATAGGGGGGGGGGGGCGGGGTCAAGCACGCGGGCTCAAACCCAGATGTGTTTCTACACGCTCTGGGCCATATGCACCAATCTAGGGCCTTAACCGCGGTTTGGGTATCTCCACACGGCTAACTGTGGAAAATTGATATGCGCCAGCGCTAACCGCGGACCGTAGCCTAGGCTAAGCTACCCCAGTTTCAAATCAGGTTTAACTGCTAGCCGGGGCGGTTAGTGTGCGTGTATGGATGTAAATGTGTGTCTATGTGTGTCTATGTGTGTGTCTATGTGTGTCTATGTGTCTCTGTGTGTGTCTCTGTGTGTGTCTCTGTGTGTGTATCTGTGTCTCTGTGTGTGTGTGTCTCTGTGTCTGTGTGTGTCTCTGTGTGTGTGTCTCTGTGTGTGTGTCTCTGTGTGGGTCTCTGTGTGTGTCTGTGTGTGTGTATGTGTGTCTGTGTGTGTCTGTGTGTGTCTCTGTGTCTATGTGTGTCTGTGTGTGTGTCTGTGTGTCTGTGTGTGTGTCTGTGTGTGTGTCTCTGTGTGTGTGACTCTGTGTCTCTGTGTGTGTCTCTATGTGCGTGTCTGTGTCTGTGTGTGCCTGTGTGTGTCTCTGTGTTTCTGTGTGTGTGTCTCTGTGTGTGTATATGTGTGTGTGAATCTGTCTCTGTGTGTCTCTATCTGTGTCTCTGTGTTTCTGTGTGTCTCTGTGTTTCTGTGTGTCTCTGTGTCTCTGAGAGTCAGAGTGAGAGTCAGACTGAGAATGAGAGTGAAAGTCAGAGTCAGACTGAGAGTCAGAGTCAGACTGAGAGTCAGACTGAGAGTGAGAGTCAGACTGAGAGTCAGAGTCAGAGTCAGACTGAGACTGAGAGTCAGAGTGAGAGTCAGACTGAGAGTGAGAGTCAGACTGAGAGTGAGAGTGAGAGTCAGACTGAGAGTCAGAGTCAGAGTCAGAGTCAGAATCAGAGTGAGAGTCAGACTGAGAGTGAGAGTCAGACTGAGAGTCAGAGTCAGAGTCAGACTGAGAGTCAGAGTCAGAGTCAGACTGAGAGTGAGGCACACACAGAGACACAGACAAACACACAGAGACACAGACACACACATAGACACATACACACACAGAGACAGACACACACAGACACATACACACACAGACACACACACAGACACACACACAGACACACACAGACACATACACACACAGACACACAGACACAGACACACACAGAGACACAGACACACACAGACACAGACACACACATAGAGAGACACAGACACACACAGACACACACATAGAGACACACAGAGGCACAGAGTCACACACAGACAGACACACACAGACACACACGTAGAGACACACAGAAACACACAGAGACACACACACACAGACACACACATACACAGAGACACAGACACAGACACACACATAGAGAGTAAACAAACCGCCGCCGGTGCCAGTATGTAAAGCGACGTCGATGCGGTAGCGGCGGCGATTTGTTTACTTTACGTTCGTCCATTCGAAAATATTAATATTAATATCGCCGCCAATGCGGCGGTAGCCTTAATAACGGTTCGAATTTAGGGTTAAATTGATAAAATTTCACTTATTGCGTATGTAATTCTGTTAAATATGATAGCATTTAATATATTTTAGCCTAATATATGCCTACAAACGCAGAGGGAATTCCCAAATCTATAAATAAACTCACGGTCAGCTATCCGCCCTGGCTAAAACATTGGTGCATACCAGTTTATATTTTTCGCGGACCCCCCACTACGCGGAGCTAGCTGACCGGAGTTAGCGCCTAGCTCCGGTTACGACTAGCACAACTTGGTGCATACAGGCCCTGATGTTTTAGACGAGATTTACGCTTTAATTGTCGGAATTCCAAACTGTATTAACTTAACGAAACGGGAGGGGGTGTATTTATTCATATTGATCGTTATTGAAGAACTTAGATTGTACCAGTAGGAACAGAAATAAAGTTGTCAGCTCTATAAGGTGATTGGAATGTTCCTTGCATTTTTACTATCCTCCAGTCCCTTAGTATATTAACCGCTATGGTCAACTTGATATTAATATTCCATTATTCTCTATATAATTAAGGGCCTTCTGCCCAGCAGGCTGTATGAAGCCAATCACCCCCTCCGGGGAAATAATAACCACCTTCTTAATAAAAGCATGAATTACCGTAATAACACCTAACTGAGTAAACGCTATCTAGGCTGTTTATAAGTGACAGTGGCGGCACAGTGGAGGGACAGCTTTGTTCAAATGAGTGCAGTACGGTTAAACGTATATATGAAGAGCTATTTATACATATATATATATGAAGAGAATGAAGAGCTCTTTAATGGATATAATATGAAGAGCTCTTCCCAAATCACGATATATATATATATATATATATATATATATATATATATATATATATATATATATATAAAGCTCCTCTCCAAAACACGATCCACGAGCCCGGCACTGACATTGCAAACTCATTTTTTGGACCAGCGCTTATCACATTTTGGAAAAGAGCTCTTATATATATATTATTTAGTTATTACAGGTTAATACAACAGGAGACATATGTAGCTGGATTGAGTAGACACTGTGGCTGGCCCAAAAGACCTACCGTTTATTAAACAAAACAAAATGTTAAGCTAGAGTTCAGAACCAAATGCGCCCACTGGAGGAGAAAACTGCCCCTCCCCCCCGGCTCCAGCAGCTGGCTGGGTGCCAGGCTGCTGTAGAAGCTGTATGTAAAGTCGACGGCTGGCAGCTGTGGTTGTGTCGGTAGGCTAAATATGAAATCACTACAGGCAAGAGAAAGGTACAGTAGAAAGTGCACAGAAGAGAGCTTACACCCTCAGGTTTATTACTATATAGTCTGATGAATCCAAGATGGCTGTCACACCTGATCAGCTCCTCCAATCAGCACTAGGCATTCTTCAACCACCCAATGAACATCCAATGTTTATCTCCATTTTTGGATTGGTGTTTACATGGTTTTGCACCTGAACTCTTCATAGACTTGACGCACACCATAGTGTCTAAAGCTCAGTCACATCACGGCTTGTGGCCATTTTGATTTTGTGACCACATTAATGGGCCAAAGAAAGCACCTTCTTGCGACCAAAGCAATGGTTGCTGACCTCTGGACGACCATTCTGGTCACAAGGTTTTTAGTGCACTAGCTGCAACCTCCTTACGACTAACGGCAACCACTGAGAACCAGTTTGCGACCATTTGCAACCATTTTGCAACACCTTGTGACTACCCTTTTTGTGTGGTCACAAAGTGGTGGCAAGAAGTAGTGTGACAGCTGGGGTATTACCAAATGAAAAAGAATATATACTACAGTGCCTGCGAGTTGCTGTTGTTAACCTCTATGGACCAGCAGAAAATTGAGTGTATGGTCTATTTAACAAGGCTATGGTGGGGTAGTATTATGGGAAGGTAATACAATAGTGTGCAAACAGCCTTCAGGTGAATGCCCACCACACTACTGATTTATTAGTTTTGTTGGTGATCGTTTGTTATTTAGCACATAGCAGCTAAGCGCATACATTTGATTTCAGCACTGTGCAGTCGTAGTGATAATCCATATAGATTGATTTCCTTTATCAATAATTTCCTAATCTTAACCCTAACTCTAAACCGAACCCTAATGCTAGGTACACACCTACCGTATACGATCGTTTTTCCGCACCCACCTATCGTATACGATCTAAAACTGCCCAAAAGTCATGAGGTGTGCACTCCCCTAGCACACCTACCGATTGCGATTCACGACTAAAAACTCATTTTTAGGGCTAAAACGGTAGGTGTGTACTAGCATTACGATTGCGATTCGCGATTCGAAAAATGAATCGGCCCGTTTTCAGTTTTAAGCGGATCGGGAGTTTTAGTGCGCGAATCCTATATGGTATGTGTGTGCCTAGCATAACCCTAACCCTAAACCAAATGCTAACCCTAACCTTAACCGTCACCTTAACCTGAATCCTTAGGCTAACCCTCACCTCAACCCTAATCCTAGCCCTAACCCTTAGGCTAACCCTAACCTTAACCCAATCCTAACCATAAGCCTAACTCTAACCCTACCCCTAACAATAAGCTAACCATAAGCTAACCCTAACCCTACTGCTAACCCTCACCCGAAGCTAACCCTACCCCTAACCCTAATCCTAATGATTAGCTAACCCTAGCCATAAGATGACCCTAACCCTACCCCTACCTAATCCCAACCCAACCCAAATGCTAACCCTTTGTCTAACCCTACCCCTAACCCTACCCCTCACCCTACCCCTACCCCTACCCCTAATCCTAACCCTAACCTAAATACATATAGAAGGAAAACGTTTTGTTGTAATCTTGTAATCTGAAGTTGTTTGGTGTTGTGGGTTCAAACCCTTTATGATTCATTGCTTTTTACATTCAACAAAAAAACAACATTTTCCTTCTATATATGTTACTGATTAAATTATGCAATGTAATTGTGCTAACATATATTTTACATTAAAGCAACTATATTTCCTGTTTGAACTACTCTAAAGAAAATTGAAAATACCTCAGTTTTAGTCTCCCTTCTCTCCACTCAGTCATTTTCAAAACACCAACTGGAGTCCAAGCCTCAGCACTCCCCCCCGCCCCCCTCTGACCTCATTACTCTCCCTGACCCAGTTCAGGTGCAGTGAGTCTTCAAATCTCCCCCCACATATCTGGTTATATAAACATAGCAACTAAGCAGAGTTGTGCTTGAAGAGAGCTTTTGTCAAAGTATGGTCCCGTCGCCACGAGATATAATGGAAGACTTTTAAAATGCAGGTCCTGTAGTCCAGTGGTTTCTTTATGTAAGGTCTCGCCATCTAGTGGTATCCAACTGCGGTGAATCGAACAATACCTTATATAAGGTGTTGCCACCTAGTGGTATCAACTGTGACACACAAGTGAATCCTGTGGTTCTTTATGTATTGTATGGTTTGATTGATGGAGTTTTACATCCTAGCAACATCTAAGGTCAGGACAGGTACTGACTTGTGACAGTGTGCAGTCATGGTGGCTTCATAGTGCTGCCCCCACTGGGAGACCAAGCTGCCAGCACCATGACCCAATATCCCCTTGTCCTATCCTAATAATGCCGAATGCCAGGCTAGGCAACAATAAGTTGTTTTTTTGTGTGTGTAAAGTATTTATTCATCTGAATATGACATTTGTCAGCGCCGGAGCACTGGTCTTCCAGCCATCTTACTATCGGAATTTACAGTCTATATAATCTAAGTTTGATCAGTGCTGTATTAGTTACAGCGCCAATCAATTTGATAAGTCTTTGATTTGGTTCGGCTGGGATTCAAACTCCCGACCTTCCAGCTGGAAAACGGTGACCGACAAAGTTAATTAAAAAAACACAAAGGAAAATTCATTTAGCATTTCATTTCAGTTATTCGTAGGGGAGACGTTGAATAATCATCTAAACCATACCCTTCATCTGTATAAGTACACATTGACACATTTACCATTAGTCAGGATTCTGTTAGGTTTTCGTTCCTTTACATGTATATATTTATATATATAGAGAGGGAGATTTTGGCTTCAAAACTTTTAGAACTGTGCAATATGAATGGATACCCTCTTCTTTATAATATATTAATTTTTTTACCACATATTTATTGAGGACACTAAATGGCCAGTTTCTTCAGGTTAAAGGAATTACTGCATGCGTCATGCCATGTGACTGTGATCCCTAGATTAACAGTCATCTAACAGCTCATAATGGCTTCACAAACAGTTACCAGCACCCATTAAAGTTTGATTAAACTCACTTTATATTTTTTTCCAGAAATATTTCATGGATATTCCCACCAACAAGAAACAAATCATGAATTAGTTCCAGCATAGATTAATTAACCATCTGGCCCTGATTCATATTTAACATATTGTCAATCACACATGACAAGACTACTCTGCACCACCTCCCACATTCAGTACACAAGTGCCATTATACTCAGTCCTCAACGTAGAAAAATAGCAGTAACATATCAAAAGCATTTGTTAATAATGTCACATATTATGATATAGTCGTTGATAAGTTATATTATATAACAAAGATAAAACCATATATACATACATTGAGACATTATGACTTGCTTGGTCATCATATACTTAGATTGGTGAACTAGTAGCTCTTTGCTCGGGGGAAACAAACAAAACTTAAGGAACCATAATATTATCATACACTCTTCTGAGATCTTGTGGACAGCGAGAAATTGGGAGGCCAGTGTGACTTGGGGTTTTTGTCCGCTCCATGGCAGCCATTTTGTTTTGTTTTTGTTTTTGGTACATTAGTTGTTTAAGCAGGGGAAATTTCAATCGCAGACGATTGGTCTTCCTCATTCCACTGCTCCTTGCCCTATCCTAATAATGCTGGGTGTCTGGCTAGGAAGTGACAGGTTTAAATTCTTAAGTCATTGGTTTGACTCGACTGGGGTTCGAACCCACGACCCCACAATCTACCAACACAGGAGATGGACACTCTAACTCATTTGACCATCCCGTCTGGTTGAACCGATCTTCATATGCAGGTGCAGGGCATTAAGTGAGGAGGTGTGAACAAATAAAAAAGGGAAATAGGGGGGTTTTTTTGTCCGAAAAATAGGGATAAGATAGGGATTTTCCCCACAAAATAGGAATTTTTTATAAGAGCAAATGTGCCAAAATAGTGTATAGAGGCTGTAAAATGAGCAGTCACCTCAAAATTAGAAAAACGGGAATCAAATGATTGAAGTTCAAATTTTAATGTACGGTATGATCACACTATGCTGCTTGTTCAAGTCCCATTCTATTTGATTAATAGTCTACCACATTACCCCACTTAGTAGACGTGCCCCTATCTTTCTTTAAAAATAGACATTTCCTGACAAAAATGTTGCAAAAGTGACATTCTCAAAACCTGGTTTCTAATAGTCCAGAACAAATAGTGTGCAGAGCAGAGAAATTATGGTGCTTCGAAAAGAGAGGGGGCAAAAAGGAAAAAAAAGGAATTTTTATGAAAATAGGGCTAAATAGGGCATCATGGAAAAAGATAGGGGAAAATAGGAAAAAGTAGGACACTTGATGGCCCGCATTTCCAAGATACCAAAGTTGGTGCCCACTCAGCCACCTTGCCATAATTTGGTTGGTTGGTTGGTTGGTTGTTGGAGTTTTACGTCCTGGTAACATCTAAGGTCATATCAGGACTGGTCCATAGTCAGGCGAGTGAAGCACTTATACACTGCTACACCGAAACCGGAAGTCTTTTATTGAATCTGGATTAGGCATTAGCACAAATTTCGTTAGAATCTACGCTACAAAAGATTGCAGCGCAAGAACCCTGTTGAGTTTGGTTATCAGGAACCCAGCATTTATGGGTTCAACTAGTTAGTTACTCCCACAGCGCTGTCTCAGGACAGGGCTACTGAGAAACCCATTAGAAAAAGTGTCGGAAGGCTGGGTAAATGAAATCACCACATAAATTCTTAATCTAACAGCAAAATATACTCTTCAAATAGTTCCTTATATTTACCAACAATTTATGAATTAAGAATTCATCTAGATTAATAGACTTTAAAACTCGAATTGAGAATTTTCCGTGGTCGCCATCTTGTCTTTTTGCATTGTCTCCTATTTCACCAACTCTGTGCCAATATAGATAAACACTGCACACTGGAGCACCCCTGTTCACCCCCCCACCCCCACCCTCACGGCCACAGTTAATTCCTACTGAAGCAGTTTTTGCTCGAATTTAAGCAGGATTGTCAATCACTCTTACTCTGGGTAGGGGTGAATCTTTTATCTAGGGTTCAACGCGCACTTACATGTTTGAGGCAATAGTTAGTCAGACAGGGCAGGAGGGACAATCAGCCCACTTCCTGGTGTGTAAACAAGCGAGATGCACGTAATGTACACACAAAGCATCGGCACAGACTAAACCCATATCCAGGTTGACAACAAACCAGGTAGAAACCTGGTGCCCCATTTCTGGTTCCAATTCACCACATCTAACAGTTCTGACCACACACTGTACAAGGCGCATTCGCATCACACAAATCTAATGTGCCACAGCCATCCAGCCAGCCATCGCACACCCAAAGTGACCACCCTGTTAGATATCAGTAACGCTAGTAGAGTGCTCTAAATTCAGGGATGAAAGTGGTCTCCGACAGAAATCGCCAAAATCAAGTTTTTTTTTTCCCCATGGAAACGCAGATTTTCGCACATAGAATTTGCACCATCAGGGAATCGAGAAAAATCTTGATTCCTTCACATTGTTTAACATTAATCGGTAAATATTTTTCTTAAACAGAAATCCACGAATTCGCAGAAATCTTTCAACCCTGAATAGCATATCAAATTAACAAAGAGATTTAAAACACAACAGTACAAGTTGATATATATATATATAATATAATCCGCGTCATTTCTATCATGCAAGAAGCTCTGCCAATAACCTTTCCACGGCAAAAGTAAACCACCACTATGGGATGCAAAAGGATTATTTGTTAGGGTTTTACATCCTTGCAAGATCTAAGGTCACATCAGGAGGAGCATCACTCAATACAGCTGCATGGTGCAGCACCCACTGGGAGACTAGGCCCCCAGCACAGTGACCCGATATCCCACTCAGTCAGATTACTCTGATGCTAAGCAAACCAGTACTTGCCCTCTCTTAGTTGATGATTTGATTGTTGATGGTTTAACCCCATGTTGGCAGCAAGGGCTATATTCACGGCAAAAAGCTAGTGGTGTTTATTTTGTCAGTCTTGGTAATTATAATCATGGCGAGAAAAGCTAGTGGTATCTATTCTGTTAGTCTTGTCTATCACATTCACATCCCTACATTGAAATCTACACAACATTTTAAAATGGTCAGATCTGTGTCAAATGATAGCAAAAACCATCTCTGATGCAATCTTGAAGTGGTCAAATTTGTGTCAACTGACAGCGAAATCCAACTCGCAAAAAAATAGCCAAAATTACAGGAGGCGATACAGCCCAGTTGGTTTTAAAGATTTGTTTGCACTTTACATTGGTAAAGATCAGGTACCACATGCTATTTACAAAACCCTCTTCGAGTAATTCCCAGGACCAGGCTAGATAGCCATAGGTATTTATTTGTATGTCGTTGGTTTGACTCAGCCGAGATTCAGAACCCATAAATTCCCACAGAGGAAGCCAGCGCACGTAGTGGTTGTATCAGCCTGTCACACAATACCTTGCGACAACTTTGGACCAAAGAATCCCCTCTTTGCACCCTCCTTGCCGATCTCTGGGCAACCATTCTGGTGGCAAGGGCTTTAGTGCAGTAGCTGCAACCTCCTTGCAACCAAAATGGTCATAAGGAGGTCAGCGACCACTGAGGACCACATTGCAACCCCTTGCAACTTCTTTGCGACTACCCCTTTTTTGTGGCCGCAAAGTGGTTACATGCAGTAGTGCGACTGGGGTATTACATTTATCAAAAAAATTATAATTTGGAAGAGATTGGTATTCGGCTAGAGGATTAGGAACGAACTGGAAGAGCTGGGGGCAGAATCCTTGAAGCGAATTCTCACCGATTAGGACAGAGCTTATAAGTAGGTTATGGGTGTGAAATGCACCACTTTGTATCCCCTTGTAAAATTTCCCGATATCTCGCCTTTGGAGGATGGTGTGAACTAGTCTATGGTAATTATAATTGTATATAAAAAGGTAAATGGTATATAAAACCAGAGGCATTAAGGTATGTGGTGCTGGTGATCCTTTACTGAGTTTGTATGGACATTGTTTGATTCAAAGATAGTATGAGAGGGGCACTACCCTTAGTGTGACAGGGCCATAGTACAGCTCTGCTCACATACCCCCCCCCAATTGTTATTTACGGATCACTGCACACCCAGACACAACAGGGCACCATAGCCATAAACAACCAAGGTTTGGATACAGGCAGGGTAGATGTTCATTGGTTAATTAAAGAATGCCTAGTGCTGATTGGAGGAGCTGATCAGGTGTGACATCCATCTTGGATTCATGAAACTATATAGTAATAAACCTGAGGGTGCCAGCTCTCTGTCTTTCTGTGCACTTTAAACTCTACCTTTCTCTTGCCTGTAGTGATTTCCTATTTAGCCTACCTACACAACTACAGCTGCCAGCCGTCGACATTACACCATATTAGTGTGAAAATTAATTGTTGATTCATGACAATGCATGGGGCACTGCAAAACCATTATCGACAAGGCGCATATCATGATGTGAGTGGTATTCTGAAGACCTGAAACTGAATAGGGCCCCTATGTCTACATCATGGCGTGCCTTCTGACTTCTTAGATATGTACAGTTATGTGTATACAGTTGGATATACATATATATTTTCTTTCTTTAGGGTTTTTCCGTTTTGGGTGGTTCACCTTGGGTTGGGGTTTAAGGAGGTCCATACAAAATGTACACGTGTTTGCTAACAGAAACCCAGGTTGCTATTTGTCCTGTCTCACATGGCAACAAGATCTTTTTTTTTTTAATCTGTAAAATCTGTACAATTTTAACATCATGGCCACAAAAGAAGATCCAACCCACAGGAAACACCCGTAACTGATTCAGGGATAAAAGTGGTCTCCAGCAAAAATCACGGAAATCAAGCCGAGATTATTACACCAACGGTGAATTTCCGTGAAAACGTGGATTCTCCCCCCCCCCTACATAGGATTAGCACTGTCAGGGAATCGCAGGGGTAAATGCCCGAAGTCAGGTTTCAACTATCCTTGTTGTGTCTATATTATCACCCATATCTAACTCGTTCTTGTTTGGATTTTTATGTTCTATCAACATCTCAGGCCATATAAGAACTTTTTTTTTTTCAAACCACTCAATTGACTCTATTCACTCCGCGGCCATGTTGAAACCATACCAAGGCACCATACGCATCTGCAAGGCGCCACTGTATGAAAAGCAATGTGAATACTTTTTCATCAACCAATACCTCTCGAAATCACTCAAATTTGAGGGTATTCATTATTGAAACTACCATATTCATCTTTGCATACCTGTTTTCTCTCTATTGGCCCATTTTCATGAAAATTGGGTGACCCTTGCATGGTGATTTTCTAATTCTTTAACTACGATGTGACTGTCAACTTCAAGTCTGCATAGTTATGGTGGTATTATGTAATGCAGCACTGTCAGCGTAGTTATCTGTGTAACACAGTTAAACAACTAGTCTTAGTAATTACAAATTAATAAAAGCTTTAAATGGGTTAACATTTTTTTTTTTTTATATGTTAAGAAAGTTATGCAATTTTGAATTTAAGAAAAGATTGGCAGCTAAGGTGAGTGACTTTGTTGACAATGGCTACTGAAATGCATCTGATCATCACTCAATATTCATGAAAGTTGACCAATAAATAGAAAAAAGGTAAGTAGAAATGATTATGATAGTTTGAAAAGTCAATATCTTCAAATTTTACTCCTTTAATTTATGTAGTAGTTCATACACATCGGCACACAGTAGTGTCTTATGGCCATTTCCAATACCAACGCTTACTCAGACTTGTTCTGATGCCGAATCAGGTCACGGGTGAATAGTGTGAATTGTTGTCAGATATATATCCCGATTCGATGGAACGTTGTTTAACGTTAATCGGTAAATATAAAAATTCTCAGAAATCCACGATATCGCGGAGATCTTTCATCCCTGCTGATTTCTACTTCACATAAATGCTAGCTTCCCCTCCCTCCTTCCCTCTTTATTTGTATTGTTTTCTCCCCCTCTCCCCTCTTCACAACCAGGGCTCCCTCACACCGGTGGACCTTGCGGGTTCGTTCATTTGAGAATCTCATCATCATGGAAGGATTCCCCTATGAAAAGACAAAGATAATATCATCTTTGGGTTGAGGCCATCACTAAAATAAATTTAAACTGGTACTGTGTTGGGTATGCAGCTGCAACGGTGTTCTATGCACACAGGCAATACGTTACATACAAGACACTACAGCGTAATCCAGACTGGACTGTCTGTGGGGAGAGGCAATTGAGGCTCTGTTAACACTGGCTTCATATTGAGCAACTGACAGGCGTTTTGGCACAAATGTGGATTTATAGAGAAAACATACTTCCCATTTTTGAATCATTTTTGATAATTATAGTTATATCCTATTGATTGATTGATTGTTTGAAAAGATCGATCGTCAGTGTAAAACAACAGTGACACACTGTCGACCCACAACACAAGTGTCATTGCCTATCACCAGGTGCTGTACTAGTCGTGGAAATCATCTTACTCATTTTGTGTAACAATTCTTTTTTAAGGCAAGTAAGATAAAAGCACTTCTTATTTTGCAAAAAAAAAGTTTTCACTTATTTCATTATATTTCATGGCGAAAGTCAGTGTATATATATACAATTTTCCATGATGCGTAGTGATCTACAAAACTTGTATCGCGATTTGCGACATGATACAGTATGTAGATTGCTAATGAATTTCAAAATTGATTATTCCGACTGTTCATGCGCTGAAAATGGCGTCGAGAGAAAAACAAAGACACTCAGCCATTGAGTTTACCAATATGCGTAGGGCAAAAATTTGATTTTATTCAAAATTAATAAAAGAAATAGATAACAATTTGGTACAAACATGGATGGATGCATGCAATTCACGACTATGGAGACAGACGTAGTGCAAGATACAACTTTTTATTACAGAAGTTTTGGTATACACAATTAATATTTGTAGAAAGTTGTTATAGTACAGATCCCATCCTGATATGACCTTAGATGTTGCTAGGACGTAAAACAACAATAAACAAACATATAGTACAGATAATCACATATTTCGATCAACATTTTTTCACAGCTCAAAATATTTGTTACAGAGTAGACCTTATTTTTCCTTCGTTCAGACAGCATTACTTTACAACAACATTTTTTTTTAAATAATTACATTTGTTGCTAAGCAGTTTATTTAAATAATTTCCGGCGGGGTATACTCCCTTTACCGGGGAACTCGACTATGCTACGTATAATTATATATCTGTTAAGACGTAGCAATACTCAGCACCCTTTACTATCTGTTACAGCAGAAAGGGGTGACACTGCCCCTTGTAAATTTTAACATTTAACATTTTTAGCATTACTGTATACTAATAGGAATAAGCCCAACAATTATTTGAACGGGTCGAAAAATCTACTTCAAGTAAATTGAAATGTTTACAGGACAGCGTTGGAGTCCCCCTAGATTAAGACCAGCACCTCAGACACTCAGCCAAATAATTTGGAGAGTGTCTGAGGTGCTTCCGAGAACACTTCCCTGCTCACGTACTGGTAGAGCACGTTGGATCTCCAGCGCCCGACCTCTTGTACCCCTTCCACGGAGGCGCCTCCTTTGGTGCTGGCTTGCGCCCCTCCCCTTCTCAGGCTATGGACGGTGACTGCTGCCGGCTGCGGTTGGCCCGTCACCTTCAGGGTTCGATACAATGCATGCAGCAACATTGACACCAGCAGTGGTGCCCCATCTAGGCGCAGAAAGGCCGAGTCACTGTGACCAACGGTCGTCGCTCTTCTATACCCCTTCGAAGCGTGAACTAGACAGTATAAGGAACCCGGCACACATGGTATCACCGTGTACACATCTTGTCCTGATCTCACCATCATGGAGGATCTCACTCGTATTAGTAGACTGTTCGACCGTAGCTTCACATCCACACCCCGAAGCGCATGATCCACATCATTCGCCCTCAGTGTAAAGAACAGATTGCATTGACCTAAAAAGGTGTGATATGCTATCAGTGTAGCTGGGTCACTCTCCTGAAAACTGGCCAGAAGTGTCACATGGAGAGTTAAAATTTAATATTTGAATTTTTTACATTTTTTGGTTGCAAATGAAAGCTGGAAATCTCCCCTTTACATGTATGTAAAATATAAATTGATGAGATAAAAAATAAAGGCGTAGTCCATGAATAAGATATCTCTTATGGCAGTATAACATGTGTGTCACACGTGTAACACATGTTTAGGACACCACACAGTCTGCTTAATAAATATCTAATCAGAATTAAATAATATCATACTTAGAAGCATATTAATCATGGCATAATATACAGAAATATCTAGTGCTTATATTGATTAAAAAAAGTAATTCCCAGCCATGCTTTATTCACTAAATAATTAGTGTACAATATTTGTGTGGCATCCAGACACCACGGTTACACGTGTGACGGAAATTTGTAATGTTATTTCTGAAGACATTAAACTTTTTTTTTTTTAAATTTAAGCATGCATACATGTTAATAAATACTTCCTCTTTGATTTGGGAACTGTTTTGTTTGATATATCAATGCAATACAAGATGTTAATAAGGATTCAACCACGTCCCATATCTCATGTTACAAATGGCTGACTGTAAAATGTTTTTTTTTGGTACAAAAACAGTTCATAACTAAAAAGACCAAAGTTGCACACAGTTTTATTTTATTTCCCTTATTTCTTTCATCAAATCTGAGCATGAATATGAAAGGTATAAGGAAAAAATAAGTAGGAAGGTTTTTATTGATGTTTTAAAATCCCATCTCATGCTGACCAGTTTTCCGGAGAGTGACCCAGCTACATAAGACATATGTAAATTTACCTGCTTTGCTAAATACTTTAATTATTTTTCTAACATCAGTTATTGTCAGGGGTAGCGCCTGTACCGGCACATGCACACTCAACCTAGCTACCCTTTTCTTCATTAGGCCCGCCACATAGGAGTCAAATGCTTCCGTATTACCCCCCGTGCATTGTTCATGTTGCGGCGGCAACATGGGTAATTTGTCGCGCGGGACCGAATCGCACGCTTAAGCCGGAACTCAATGGCCGCCGACACTGGCGCCACCTATATTCTATTTCACTAACTACAACGCTGCCATCTGGCGGTTCGGGCCTGCACTGCCGATTTGAGCACCGAATAGTTCACTTTCGCCAGTGAGCCAGAACCTGCCGCATGGTTACTGCGACTCTACCGTGTTTTCTTTCTCAGCCATCCCACCCACCCATCTGTAAGAACTTAGGGTTGAGCGCTGGGACAATACACTAGACATTCAGCCAAGAAATGACTCTAAGCAACAAGAATACCATCTGATATAACCGGGAACTAAATAAACACCCACTTTATACCGATCGTGTGCTGTGTCGATAATTAATACCCACGTTTTGGCTCCACTTACGTAATTGTTAACTGCCCCTGGAGACTTAAGCCTTTTATTCAGATAGACAATATATTTTAAAATGTCTTCTCGCGCCGGACGGTAGGCCAGGGATGTGTGATCGCATCCCTGAGAACAGTCATATTATGATGCAAAAGTCCGGGAAGGCCGTCGGTGGGGAAGGAGGGGTGGGTCTCGAGGGTGCGGAGGGGCGAGGTTGTACTCCTCCATTGTGGCCTCGCCTCTCTTGAGGGCCTTGCCCTCGGGACCCCTCTCGATCAGGTCGTGGGGGAAGATATATCCTGGCGGTATACCTTTTCGGCGGCCGCTCCCCTGCGCCTCGGCGGACTCGAGAATTTCCCTCACCGCGTCGGCCGTGGATGCGGGGGAGCGGTCAGGAGGCGGGTAGAGGGCGGCGGGCTGTGGGGCGGCGGAGGCCGCTTCTTGGGTGGCGTACCGGCCGCGCCGGAGGTAAGGCTGGTAGGTGGGATGGACATCCGGGGTCGCGGAGGCGGGCGTCGGCGTCGGAGAGGCGGGGAGGAGGCGAGGGTGCGTGGTGGGGGCGGCGCCCCCTCCAGTCCCGGTGGCGATCTCCTGAATCATTTCCGCTATCCGCTCGGCAAGGGAGGGGGCGGCGAGCACCCGAGGCGGAGGCGGGGCTGGAGGCTCCAGCGAGGCCGCGGCCCGAGGCGGGGCGAGGGTGAATGACTCGACCAGTGCCGTGAGGTGGTCGATGGCGCCGGCCTGGGAGCGCATGGCGGCGGCCTGGGCGTCCTGGGCGGCGGCCTGGGCGTCCATCCGAGCGTCCACGGCGCTCGCCCACGAGGTGGCCTCCGACTGGAGGCTGGGGGCGGCGGAGCTCGCGGAGGCGGCGTCGTGCGAGGCGACCGAGGCGCTCCGTCCTCGGCGTGATCCGCGGCGGCCCGGGGGGCGGCCCCGGGGGCGTGCGCCGGCCGGCATGCTGGTTGAGTCGGGTGGAGTGTGGGCCCGGTCGGCGAGGTGATGTGAGGCGGCTGGCGTCGGCTGAGGTGCGTGTCGCGTGAGGGGCAGCGTGCAGAGTGCCTCGTGTGACGGGAGCCAAAGAAAATACGTCCGGGCCTGGACAAGAGAGAGGCAAATCAAATCGATCTTCCTAGGTCAAAATAGTATTACAAGTTAATGCTTTTTACTGTAAAGACATGGTTAACTCTAATTTTAGACAAACAAAGTTTTATGCACATTTCATCACCCTTATTTCTGCTCCTTTCTGTTAAATGGTACCTACTCAATGCGTCTGCTAGGGTTAACTCCACCCCTGGCTTATGTTTTATTTCTACCTCGCAAGTATACTCTGCCGAAAACCTCCATATTTTCCTAGCACAAAGTATCTTGTCCTTTCCCTTCCCTGATGATAGAACCAATTGCGAAGCTTCATTACCTGTATTTATTATTATTCTAAAATTGTTTGGTTGTTTTGGACCATATAGAGCTGCCACTAAATTTAACACTCCAAGCTGTGCTATGTGAAATTCCTTATTTAATAGTTCCTCTTGGTATTGCTCCGAAAAATAATGTAATTTCGAGTAGGCTCCTCCTCCTGTTAAACAGGAGTCGCATTCTATTACCCAATCCTGTACTGGCTCCGGACACATGAGGACCAAACCATTGGTTTTACTCACATAATCCCCAAACCACTTAATGTCCTCTATAGCTTCCCTAGTAGTTTTTATTTTCCCTTTAAACGGAGAGGCCCTTAAGAACTCTAATCATTTATTCATGAACCTTCTAGCAGGGGTTACACACCTAGATATAAACTGTGATTTTCCTACCAGCTTCTTAATATCTTTTCTTGTCAAGATTACCCTCCTCCCATTTGTTGCATCTTTCTAGGACTTCTATTAATTTCTCTTTAGGAATTTTGATTACCATGTCTGTAGTGTATATTTCAAAACCTAACCAAATTAATAGTGCAGCAGGTTCACAGCACTTTTTAACCGCCAATTCTAATCCTAATTCTTCTAGTAATTTAACTATGAATTTATACGCCTCCCAAGATTTTCCTTGTGACCCCTCTACCCCTATCAAATCGTCTAAATAACAGAGTTCAAAGAACCCGGCTTTTCTCATTAGGTATACAATTGCAGATGTACATGCACAACCTAAAGCTGATGTTCTACACCCAAACGGCAGAGTTATGTCAAAATCTAATTTATTATTTGATTTAATTCCAAACAGTGGTACCTATAATGGGAATGTCCTAAGTTGTCTATATGCTCTCACTAAATCTATGCTCCATAATACACAGTTCTTTCCCAGCTTAGTTGCCTCTTTTGCTAAATCAAGTATACTTGGTAATTTAACATTTAAATCCTCTCCCTGATAAACCCCTCTTAAAATACCTGCGTTAACACTCTTGCCTCTAGTGAAACTCAAATCCACTATTATCCTATGTTCAACTATATTTTTCTTGGGCCTAGTCATTAAAGGGCTTACTTGCCCCCAAGGGACAAACGGCGGGATTTCAAATGGACCTAACATTGCTTTCTTCATTAACTCAGTGTCTATGTACTTTTTTATCCAAATTTCATTTCCCTCCTTCTCTTTATGGTTCCTTTCTGTAGATATAGCCTGCTGGCCACCCAACTCCAAATATTCTAATATTATTTTATCCTCATAATGCACTAATTTTCTTCTCCATATATCCATATTAATTCCTGATGGCACCGGTATCCTAGCATGCAAATAATTAGGGACTCCTCTCTTCCTTACTTGTTTATAGATCTCTAAATAACCAAATTCTTCACAAGTAATTCTATCATCCATTAAAGGGCAGTATTCTAACAATCTGCTTTTAAACTTTAAATTGTGAAATCTTCATCCTTTTCTTCTATACCTTTTTCATAATCTCCCTCCCATCTATAATTTCTAAAGCTTCATCTAATACTTCTCCATCTAATTTTTCACTACACACCTCTAAGTCTTCATTTAATACCCTTCTATCTACTGTGATAACGTTATAACTATCTACATTACACACATCTGATGAAAATGAGGAGCATGACAACCGGCCTATGGCATCTGGTAGGCATCCAAATGAAAATGGTATGACAGTGTTATTGTCGGTGAACTTGTGAGGAATGAGCTTGGAGCCCGTATGAAGACCATTAGCAATTGCTTGAGTTCGGTTTTTGTAATCAATATGTGGGAGTACTGCTGGGCAGCACCAAAGAGGGACCAGAGACTCTGAAGCAAAGTATTCTTAATTGAATTTGCTAACAAAGTATTTTTTTATATGTGTAATGCAGATCTTCCAATTACTTTTTCTTCGTCTAGCAGCCTACCATCTCCCGTAATTATTGTACTACATGTTTCTTTAACCACACCCTCTACATCTATGAAACTGATCACCCTGTTGTCATTATCTACAGCATTGGTTCCTATGTGAGAAGATTTCATTGTTGTCTTGTATTCATGGCAACCCTCGTTAGAACATTTTTCCGCCTTCAAATTTGGACTAGCTGCTACCCTTTTAACGGCCTCTGGGAGGCCTATACTGTAAAATCCTGCCTGCTTGTACCTTCTCTATTCTCCTGATTGTTAGCCCTACCATTATCTTGCATTTTCCTTTTATTATTACAGTCAACCTCCCTGTGGTAATTAAGTCTTCTGAATTTACCGGTTAGGCATTGAACCGTGCGATGTGAAAAAAACCTGCAACTACCACCCTTATTCCATTCCTCACATGGCTTCCCGTCAACTGACTCGTTAATCTCCCTCCCTACCCAACCATTACCTTTGCTGCCTTCTCCTGTACATTCCTTTTTAACATCTAACCTTGTCGCTATTGCATATACATCCCTCTGTATATCTTTTATTATAGCCCTGTCTGCCCATGCATCTTCAATTCTTCCATCATTAATCATTGAAAAAACTTTTTCTGACCGCAATTAGACTGTTGGCCACACCCAGTTTGCAGCCATATCTGAAATATGTACCATATGTTTCCTTATGTGCTTAATCCAGTGTTGTGGCAGGCTAGGTTCCTCCAATAACTGATTAACTACGGACATGTATTCATACCAAGTAGCACTTCCCTTACTCACATTCCCCATGCTATCATTTCTAATTACAAACAAATGTGGCAGTCATGCTTTCTTACCTCGCCGTTTCTTGGTATATTTGCCCTGTTTTCTCAGTAATTGGCGAATCACCTCGTCTGACTCAATGGTCCAACTGCCTTTGTACTTGCGCCTCGCTACACGGTGCCGGCTGAATTCTTCCGTTGTCGCTATCTTGGACGTCTTTTTCGCCCATTTGACGCTGGGTGGTGAAACACACCTCTCCTCCCCACTGCTGCTAATGGACGGCGAATGACAACGCCACAGGTTTGCGCTTTTTACTCCAGATGGCGCCACCCCAAACTTCCATGCGCTAGCTTCCTGCGCTGGTCCTGTTGCCGCTTTACATATAGAGGATTAAAGGCGTTTGTGCCTCTTGCACAATAACTTAGTATTTGTCTCCCATTGCGACTTTAACGTCTCCTTCAGGTAAGAGACAGTCACCACGTCAGGCGGATCCACTACTGGAGCAGAATTGTCAAAACTTTTAGAAGATGTAGAAGGAATTTCTGAACGTCGACGTGGTAACTGTTTCGGCGAAATTTCTCGGACACTGTTCCTCCCCTCAATTGAAATTCTCTTGCTCGACTTGAACTTACGACGAGTGCCTTTTAGACGGAGCATCCTGAGTTGTTGAAAGACGAAAGAAAGTCCCTGTTTAATATGGAGAAGGCCTAAACCGTTGGAAAGAGATTTGAAATTGATGCGTCCGGTTTGCTGCTCCGGTAGTGAATGTGTTTCCGGTTGGGTTCGCTTTACCACGAAGGCTTAGTTCCCTAAAGGAGGACGTATATGGACGTCATGAATCTAAGCGAATGCCGGCCTCGTGTGACCCTAGTTTGTCATTCCAGTGGTGCATTGTGGGATGTTTGGCAGCAAATTAAACCTGCGAATCATGCTAAACTACTGACTGCTGTATATGCTATGAAATATGCAAGTTTCAGTTCATTTCAGCTCTTATTTGAAACGTAGAATACCAACAAAAAATATACATATAATAAATTAAGATGTTATAATCTTTTATCTGGCATTGCATTTACTTCAATCTAATCAGCATGTCTTATACCATCTGCATTTAGATCTAGAGAAATCTGGTCACTCAGACTAGTGTTAGAACTATAACCAGAGTCAGTTTAACTTATATTATTCATGTTTTTATTTATATCCTCTGGTTAATAACATCTGTAGAGCTAGGAAATAGGTAGTGTTAATCAGACATTGGTTATATATTTCTTTGAAGCAAGTGTCTGTTGCCACATTTGACATTTTAATATTTAGAACAATAATTAAGCCTGGTGATTAAATATCAAAACGGATTTAGGAAAAACAAATCCACAACAGGGGCTCTGGCATCTCTACTGGATGAACTTTTGGGCAACATGGATAAAGGGGAACTAACAATCACTGTCTTCCTTGACTTCAAGAAGGCATTTGATACAATTGACCACGAGATCCTGATGCAGAAAGTAGTGAGAGCTGGATTAGGCAACAAAGCACATCAGTTCTTCACAAATTACCTCAAGAACAGGATGCAGTGCACAAAACTAAACAACAATGAGTCCACCACCCGCAGGGTCAAGACCGGTGTGCCACAGGGCTCCACCCTAGGACCCCTGCTATTCCTAATCTTTATTAATGACCTACCACTAGTATCTGATAGAGCAACATTTACATTATTTGCTGATGATGCAGCACTCACAGTACACAATAGAGATATTATGGCAGCGGCAGCCCAGACAGACATGGTGTTAGATAAGGTGAATACATGGTGCTATGAAAATAAACTAACAGTAAATAGTGCCAAGACAGAGTATGTGATCTATGGGACGAAAGTGAGAAAATCAAGAGCCCCTCAAATCCAACTACATATGGGTGGAACCTTACTTCGTGAAGTGCTCTCACTCTCTCTCTCGTTTCCTTGTTAAACGTTGTGGCTGCATACTTCTGTTAGTACTCGCTCGACGGGCCAACGCGTCTTTGGACTCCATCTAAATGGCGAATCGGAGACAAATGGCGAGACGACCTGGGCACAACTCTTGACTCCACTCTAAATGGGAATCGACAAATGGCGAGACTGAATCAAACGCTGGCACTAAAACTGACAACTTTTAGGAAATTAAGGAAATTCATAAGTGAAAACACTGCACTACTCCTGTACAAGACTACAATATTGCCTGTTATAGATTACAATGACATCATATATGAGCTCTTAACAAAACAACAAAAGATCAAACTGCAAAGAATTCAGAACCGAGCACTGAGAACAGTTTACCAAGACAAGACACTCAGTGTGGCTGAACTGCACAAGAAAGCAAAATTGGATACTCTCTCAGAACGAAGGGACCTACACCTGATGGCACTAATGCACAAACGCGCAAAAGACGAAAAATTCATTGACCGCACAAATAGAATAACAAGAAGAGGAGCCTCCACTCTGCTCAATGTACCACACCCTTCAACAAATAAATATATCGGAGCACCAATCTACAAAGGTAGTGTCATGTGGAATGACCTCCCTATCAGAGTCAGAGAAACGCAAACAATACTTGCCTTCAAAAATGCATATAGAGCCCACCTGGTTATTCAGGCCCTTAAATGACTACTGCAGTAATTACTAGCAAAGCCCTGAGCTGCTGCCACCCCGGATCCTCGCTTGCTCTCCGGTGGGTTTTTCCCCCGTACCACCCACCCCAATGGGCCCCCCTCCCCTGCCACCACCCTTAACCATCATGAACAAACCATCAACACACCGAACATCCTACACAACTATCAATCTGTTTAAACACATCGAACATTATATGAGACAGACAAAATGTCTTGTCAACTCTGAACTTAACTTGTTTTATAAGAGACAAAATGTAACCCACAACAATTATTTGAGTTGCCCCGAGTATACACCTTCTACTCGGTGCTGCTCCTCATTTTTGCATGAACTACAGTGACTGTTGCTGTACATTATACAGCAGGAGCCACTCCCTTAATTCTACAGGATCGGTGCTGTAACTAATACAGCACTGATCAAACTTATTCTAATAGTAAGATGGCCGGAAGACCAGTGCCCCGGCGCTGACAAATGTCATGTTCAGATGAATAAATACTTTACCAAAAAAAAAAAAAAAAAGTGACTGATTGTTTTGTATGGCATTGTATGCTTCTTAACTCAAAATGCTTAACTATGGCTAGTTTTGTCTTAAATATATTCATTATATCATTATATTGAATGTGTGCATCCATGTTTATGCCAAATTGTTATGTATTTTTTTATTAATTTTGAATAAATTTGAAGTTTTGCCTTATGCGTATCGGCAAACTCAATGGCCGGATGGCTTTGTTTTGCTCTCGACGCCGTTTTCAGTGCATGCGCAGTCGGAATAATGATCTCATCTATTCAATAAAACTTTACTCTTATTTCATGTATTATGCCATGTTTAATTAGTATACAATTAATTATCATTTCATATAGTTGGTGTTATATTGTTAGACATCTTTTCTGACATATGCAACATGTGTATTCATTGCTTCGCATTAAATGCATTGTTTTTCTCTTTCGGATTAATTGATAATAGAATAAATGCATTTTGCACTAGTCCTTTAATTAAAGCTGCATAGTCCGATGAAGCATCAAATTATCAAAAACAAAATAATTATCTACATATCTAACTTCTATTCTGCTCAAGCGTTTATTGTCACATAGTAAGGGAATAATGAATTTGTTTAATAGAACATAGACAAGTGAAGTGGACAGAAGGAACACCACCGAAATCCTTGCCAACCTCGCTACACTAGCACCAGACACAGAAATAAAAACTGTCATTGTGAAATACAACCCAGATCAGCCTGCCGATGCCATATACACAATTCTTCTGAAGTGTAGTGCAGCTGTCCTAAAAAAAACTGGACTGTTCTTGAATCTCGGAAAGACTGTAAATCTTACTAAAAACCACATCACAAACTGGATTATCCGGAAAATCAAAAATTTTCTACCCGAGACTTGCAGTATATGCAACAAATCATACTGTATTGAGTTTGACAGACCACCATTGCTGAAATGCTTTTTATGTGGACAAGGCATTCATGACAAGTGCTACATTAGCCAAACCGATGGCCGAAACCCACTCCCCCGAATAAAGGGACTCCAATGGATGTGTCCACATTGTGAATCGCGAGCAACACTGGGCCAACTAGAAGTTTGTGAAAGTATGCACTCTGACCAGAGCCAAAATGAGTCACGAAAGGACAAACAGGAATCTGGGTCAACAAATACACAAGACCCCAAAGAAGATGAAGCTGGTGTGGTTAATACACTGGTAACCAAAGAAAAAACCAGGGATCCCACCAACTACAATAGTGAACAAAATCAGCCACAACCAATCAAGGAGAACAAACCGATCTTACCCAACAGTTATTAAAATTGCATGGTCTGATGAAATATATATTTTTCAAAAGGAAAATACTTATCTAGATTTGATTCATTATACCCAACTTAGGTATTGGTGAATTAACTAGTAATTTGGGACAGCATATACAGAATAATCAGTGAATCGACTACCTCATCCCATTAGACACTTACTTTGAGGAAACTATTAGGCATGGAGCCCACAAATGAATTAGGTCAATCTTGTGACCTGATTTGTCTTGCCCTCATTCCCAATACCATATATGCATTAGTCAGGTTCCAAGACATACACATTACTAGGTCAACTCACATCACATGACCATCGCGAGATAGTAAAATTGTTGAAATGATTTTGGGTTCTTTCAGCTCAAATTGCTCTGAAATTAGCATGTTTTCATCAAAAGTACTAGGGTCTAATGATTAATAGGTTATAATGATCAGTTTGATATATTTATCTAAAAAATAAGGCAAAAATTCAAACGCCATCGGACTATGTGACTTTAATTATATGAACCCTGTGTATGAGCAACTATATCCAGTTATGATTTCAGAAGTAATTATAATTATTGGTTCATGATTAGATAAGATATATCTGCGTACCCGCCAGTGATTGGGTGATGGAGCCTGGGGATGGTCATCTACTGCTTCAACCTACTCAACCTCACCTCCGACGGTGGCGCCACCTCCTGCCGCTTGCTATCTGCTCATAACCTGGGTCATTTTTTGCATAATAAATCAGTCAATTGTAAATATTGTGGCAAAAGGATAGTAAAATCCAGGGTAAAAATTCCATTTTTTTAAAGTTACAGTCCTGCTGTACTCAGAAAGGTTAAACAAAATTCTTGATTTAGGCTTACATTAAATTTAGTAAAAATACTTTAAAAAAACTGTTGGTGCAAGGACATAAAATCAATACAGTTTTTAATCAGTTTGTATTTGAGTGTAGGTGGGCGCTGACATGCAATACATTCAGCGGAAGGTTTCCCTTTGAGCAAAAAACACATAGCAATCAAGAGTGGCTAATGCAGCAGTTAAGGACTATTTGGTCCCAGTGACATTACACATATAATCTGCAGTATTATCTCAACAGATAGAATGATTCCATGTAATTTGCTGTTTGTGGTTTCATCTCTCGTAACTGCCACATGGATTTGATATAAGCGAATATGAGTGGTCTCAGATCAGAGTTGGGTGATCAGACATGGTGCAATGTCACAGTACAGAGCCTTTTTCGCAGCCCGATCGGGGCGCTCGGCATAGAGGGCGGCTACTTTCTGTCATTACTGGAGGTGGGGGAAACAGTGAAGCAGCCACGCCGACATGTCAATCACACCACTCCTCCTGCCAGCCGGACCCTACTTCCCCAGCCAATCACAAGCTTGCACACCACCCACTCTTCCTCCCGCCTCAAGCCTCCCTTACCACTTCACTCTTCCACTGACACTCGACAGCCACACATCTCTTCTCAAAAACCCACTATCCATTACCCACTTTATTCGCTGCAACCGACGCATATATATTTCTTAATTTTATGAAGCAAAATATATTCATCACATATATACATCTTCATATTTACCTGCTACCTTTGATTTGACAAATGTAATAAAACATTTAGCTTAATAGACTTTGAAAGTTAAATCAACAGCATTCTTTGATCGCCATTTTATCTTATTGCATTCTCTCCCATTTCACCTCCTGTGTGCGAAATAGACACACACTGCATTGCATTCTCTCCCATTTCACCAAGTTGATCTGTGATAATATAGATAAACACTGCACATTGGAATCCCCCCCCCCTCCACCTCTCCACAGTTAATTCCTATTTGAACCAGTTTTCACTAAGATTTAGGCATAGTTGTCATTCACCCCTATCCTGGTTTGCGAAACTGTTAATCTAAGGCCAAATAAAGAAAATTAATTAGTGATCGTCCCCGCCCGTGCCTGAAAAATGGCCTGCCCCTGATTTTCTTCTTTTTTAACTGTAAAAAATGTGTTTGGCTAGCACCAATTCAACTTTCGTATCAATTTTTAAGTCATTGGTTTGACTGAACCCAAGGTTCAACCCCAGGAGTTAGAATCCCATGACCTACCAGAATGGGAGGCGGACGCTCAACTCATTCGGCCATCGTGTCTGGTTACGTATTACATCTACATCATATGCCAGAAAAAATGAAAAATAAAAATAAAAACAAAAGCCGCCCACCCCACCCTGATTTGTGTGATCAAAAGGACGATCATCAATTTATATTTTTGATTTGGCCTAACACTCAGTATGAATTACAGCTTTGTGTTGAAGAGTATGTCCGAACTGTTGATGGCCTTCCCCCCGTTAGGTGTTGGCTTCTCGTCCTGCAAGGACAGCGCTGGGTTGATAAAGACCCCTGGCATCACGTCCAACTCTGTTCCATTGCTGACGGGCCTTGCATGCTTTTCATCTTGGTCATCAATGTAACTTGGCTGTAAATGATAGAATTGAACTTGATTGGTCGCAGAAAATTGAGCAAGGGGTGGACTTTTTCCCGTTTTCACACATGACACGGAGATTTGAAGATTTTTTTAGGAAGATAAGTTTGTGTACGGAAATACGTGGCACAACAATCGGACGTAGGCCTATATCATGACATAGTATAATCATACACCATTTAACTGTCAATGTGAAATGTAAATATTATTAATTACTCATTATTGAGGATTTGCATGTTACGTAGTCATTACACTACTCCTGCATCATGGTTGGTTAGAAGCAGTTCGTTCTACTATCAAGTGTATGTAATTAAAACAAAAAGCACAAATCTATTCACTGCTACGATCTAATTCTGTTATTTAGAACCATGAATATTCACTCGCAGGTTGAAATAATGTTTATTTAACAGAATAACTTACTTAATGAGTGAAATTCGGTCAAATTGAACCCAAAATCCAAGGCATATTAAGCCTAAAGGCCACCTCCACATCGGCAGGTTATTGCGAATGTAATAAAACAAAAAGCACAAAACTATTCGATCTAATTCTGTTTAGAACCATGAATATTCAATCGGGGGTTGAAATATTGTTATTTATGAGAATAGCTTACTCAAAATGTGAAATCCGGTCAAATTAAACCCAAAATCCTGGCGATATTAATGCCCCCACAGCATCGGCTAGGGACTGTTTTACTTCCACTTGCAGTATTTAAACATTTGGCTTATGCTTCATTAAAACCTCATATTAGTCTTATGATAAATATACAGATATAGTTCATCACTCAAAAAATAAATAAATATATAAATAAATAAATAATATGAACTCTGAACATAATAACTAACTGGTTTGAGTGATTAAATTGACTTATATCATTGGGGTTTAAGATACTCATTTAATGATCTTGACCATCCGAGTCCTCTTTGAAAGAGGGGAGATGTTGTATCGGGTATGTTTATTAAGGTCGGATTCGGAATAAAGACTTCCTGTATGGCTACCACCTGAGACTCACACACTCATTATCTACAGGCAGGACGTGCGCGGCCAAGCGGACGTACGGCATGCAGTTCTCAGTCTCACGCGGAAATAGCGAACACACTGGACGCGGACGGCACTCGGCAAAAAAGCTATACATATATATATATATATATATATATATATATATATATATATATATATATATATATATATTACCCGACTTGACTCTACCCGACCTCACTCTACTCGACCTCACTGTACCCGACCTCACTCTACCCGACCTCACTCTACCTGACCTCACTGTACTTGACTTCACTCTACCCGACCTCACTCTACCGGACCTCACTGTACCCGACATCACTGTACTCGACCAAAGACCCTATAATAATAAGACAGCTCACTCAGCCTGTACTGTGTAATCAAAATGATCAAACCCACCACTTGGTGCGCTGGCTGTTCTCTTGGTTAAACAGTTGCTATATTATATGTATAAATGTATATATGAATGTGAAAGATGTGTGATGATGGTGGTGCTGATGATGATGCTGATGATGATGGGTATTTGTTCATAGCAATTTCATATTGATGTGTATTCATACTTACCTATCTCATGTATAAAATGATTGTATGTGTTTACATGTGAAATGCCAACCAGCAGCCGGGCTGATCAAACCTACCACAAGGTGGCACTGCAAAATTTACATTACCATGGGAGAGATAGGGAGTGAGCCGTCTTAGTATTATAGGGTCTTTGACTCGACCTCACTCTACCGGACCTCACATTACCCGACCTCACTCTACCCGACCTCACTCTACCGGACCTCACTGGACCCGACATCACTGTACTCGACCTCACTCTACCGGACCTCACACTACCAGACCTCACTCTACCGGACCTGACTCTTCCGGACCTGACTTTACACGACCTGACTTTACACGACTGGTAAAGTCAATTCGGGAAAAGTGAAGTCGTGTAAAGTCAGGTCGAGATAAAGTCAGGTCGGGTAGAGTCAGGCCCGGAAGAGTCAGGTCCGGAAGAGGAAAAGTTGGGAAAAGTCGGGCAAAGTCAGTCAAAAGCCAAGCGGCACCACGCGTAAAGCGGCAAAAATCACTCCATAAGCGATTCTATCCATCCGCGCAACGCCCGTGCGAGAACCACGTGAGAACCGTCTGCGCCAGTGTGTTCGGCTTCTCATTATTACATACAGTTAGACTTTTCCCGTGTGACGCCCGCGTGACGTCCGCGTGCAGTGTGTTTGCAGCTTTATGCTTAGATAAAAGATTCACCCTGCACTGCTGCAGTATATATTATATTATTATATTATATTATATTATAGTTATTTCCATTTTTATTCTCCGTAAGACCCCACCATTATGTATGCTAGCACTAAACTTATATACATGCTCAAACGATGAGAAAACAAACTTGAAGCAACCCTGACATATTAACAGCTTATATTGTAATGAAGAGAGTCACGCACAACTCACCACTCATTCTCCAGCTTGGAATTATCTAATTAGTGTTAACCTTAAAACATTAATGCTAATGCAACAACAGGATAGCCAATGGAGCTACTACATTGATATTTTCCACACTCCTATGTGTGACTGGATGGCTCTGGTTTGGGGAAACTGGACCTACTTTAATACACTGGTTGACTGGAAACATAATTAATTCATGTAAACTTACGGTTGTTGGGGCGGTGGGACACGGTGATCGAGAACTGTGCTGAGGGAAAGACTAGACTCACCAAGATCAGGGTTTGATATATTCACAATATTTGAGACATGGCTCAATAAATCTATGGAGACAAAGTTAACATCAATCCCTAATTACCCGTTTCTCAGAGCTGCTAGGGAGACAAAACTACAAAGTGGTCAGGTCAAGAATGGTGGAGGTCTAGGTATCTATTGCAGGACTGACCTGCACGTGGATGGAGACAAGTATGTCGAACCCTGGGGATCAATTGATAGCTGAATGTATGGTCAGGAAGGCCAGAAACGAGGTGCGAAAAGCCAAGTCTAGGCACTGCTTAGACCAGATAAATAAGTACAGGCAAAATCCAGAGACTCTGGCATGAACTGCAACAAATTAACCCGGAAGCAAAATCCATTATCAGCAACCTCAATAATGAAGACACTGGGGAGAGAATACTAGATAGCATCCAGGCAGAAGAGATTAACAACTACTTCATTGATGTAGGGGAGAATCTAGCCAGAAAGTTTTACCAGGCTGTAGATAGTTAGAACACCTACACGGTCACCAATAATGATCAGATGTATGATTTGACTGAGATAACACAGGAGCAAATCCTCAGAAAGGTCAATGCTGCATCAGCATATAAGTCATCTGGCATTAAAGACATCAGCTCAGTCCTAATGAAGGTTTCAATTACTGCACTCATAAATGAATTCACCCACCTGTATAACATAGTGGTCTACACTGGTATTTTCCCAGAAAGCTGGAAACTAGCTACAGTTTCACCCAGCCTAAAGGTCAATAACCAAAGATACTGTAGTGAGCTGCGTCCAATATCTATTCTCCCTCTTCCTGGCAAATTCATAGAACAAATAATACATGAGATAAAAATATTTTTAGAATCTCCCAATTACCTAACCATCCAACAAAATGGATTTAGAAAAGACAGATCAACAACTAGGGCATTGGCCTCTCTTATGGATGAGTTATTGACCAACATGGACTTACAATTGCAGTATACCACGACTTCAAAAAAGCTTTCAATACATTTGAAAATAGAATACAATTTCAGAAAATCCAGAAAGCAGGACTGGGGAGGGAAACCTGTACATACATGACCAACTACTTAACTAATAGGAAACAATGCACAGAACTTATTGACAATGAGTCAACTTTCATGACTGTTAAAACTGGAGTTCCGCAGAGTTCAACCCTGGACCCCCTTCTGTTTTTAATCTTTATAAATGATCTACCCCAAGTATCAGAGGATGCAACATTCACATTATTTGCAGACGATGCAGCACTCACAGTACACAATAAAGATTTCCAAATAGCAATGGATCAGGTTCGGACGGTGCTGACCACAGTTAACCAACCTATGGTGTAGTGAAAACAAACTATCCCTTAGCACCAATAAAACAGAATTTGCCATTTATGGCACCAAAGCAAGGAAGGCAACAGCACAACTCATTACACTGCATATTGGTGGAAACCAAATTAAGGCGACAAGTACAATCAGGAAGATGAGGAGCTTCATAAGCAAAAACACTGCCCTACTGCTATATAAATCAACAGTTCTGCCAATAATAGACTATAATGATATAATTTATGGATTGCTCAGAAAGCAGCAGACTAAGCTACAAAGGATCCAAAACAAATAAACTAGACAATATACCAGACAAAAATTAAGCTGACATAGCAAAGCCAAATGCAGTCACATATGACATGAGGGCGGTAACCAAGGAAGAAGTACTTAAAAAGATTAAGGGTTTGTCTCAATACAAATCATCAGGACTTAAAAACCTCAGCTCAAGGATACCAATTGATTCAATAACTATATTAATCAAAGAATTCACCCATATAGTGAACCTATCAATTGAAACAGGTATTTTCCGAGATGTTTGGAAAATTGCTACAGTATTACCTATCCCAAAATTCAGCAACCCTAAAACATGCAATGACCTCAGACCAATTTCTCTTCTATCCATAACTGGTAAAATTGTTGAGCAACTCATTCATGATCAAATAAAAACATTTTTTGAAGCAACAAACTACCTAGCAGATGAACAAAATGGCTTCAGGAAAGGCAGGTCCACAACCAAAGCACTCTCAACACTCCTTGATGTGCTTCTCAGTGCGATGGATTCTGGCAAACTTACCATAGCAGTATATATTGATTTTTAAAAAGCATTTGACACAATAGATATTAAAATCCTGTTGTAGAAGGTTGTCAAGAGTGGGTTGGGTCCAAAAACAGTAGCCTTTCTGACAAACTATCTTTCCAATCGAGAGCAAAGTACCAAACTAAATGGCATTGAGTCAACCTTAAGACAAGTAAAAACTGGGGTACCACAGGGATCAACACTGAGCCCCCTTCTATTCCTTCTGTTCATAAACAACTTACCGCAAGCACTGAGGCAAACAAAATGCATTCTATTTGCTGATGACGCAGTCCAACTGGTATCAAATAGTAACTTAGCAAAAGCAGTAGAATTGATAAATGAAAATTTGGCTAGAATAAATATATGGTGCAAAGAAAACTGAATATGTTATCTATGGCACCAAGAACAAGAAGGACAAAGCCCCAGAAGTCCAAATGATTGGGAATGAAACACTAAGGGTGGTAGAGACCTACAAATATTTGGGAACTGAACTGGATGGAACTCTAAATGGGAATAAACAACTAAGTAGATTAAATCAGTCATTGGCAAGGAAACTGAACACCTTCAGAAAAATCAGGGAGTTTATAAGTGAAAAAACAGCTCTTTTTATGTACAAAAAAATTATCCTCCCAATAATTGATTATAATGACCTAATATATGAACTACTCACAAAACAGCAACAAGCAAAGCTTCAAACAGTACAAAATAGGGCACTCATGACAGTTTACAAGGCCAAAATCTACACACAGAACTACATGCTAAATCTGGAATGGACAAATTAGAGACAAGGCATAAAAGGCATCTCTCATGTACAATAGAGCCCAAGACACAATATATACCGACACAAGTATTCACAATATTAGGGCAGCAGATGGCAACCTCTTGAAAATTCCCTATCCAAGGACTAACAAACTCAAAAGAGCACCTATTTATCAGGGAAGCCAACTCAGGAACAAACTCTCTGCCAAAACCAGGAATGCAACAACCTACCTGCAATTTAAATCTAGATTAAAGGTTGAGTACCCAACATAGACATACATTAATAAACCTACCTGGATAAACCACAAAAGTTGAGAACCAAAATAAATACATAGTCCCAAACCACTCCCTTCCCTCTCCCTCTCTGAAATCCCCCCTGGCAAAAAGAGTAAAAGAAATAACAACTACCAAAGTATACCCACCGGCCTATAACACCTGACTAAACCAATAAAACATATACTACCAACAAAGCTATAGTTGACCAAGACAATTTAAATGAGTTGTGCAACCATTATTTGCATAATCCAAAATCCACGACTACCTGTATCAGCAAGTCATGCCCATTATATTGATGTCTCCTCACAGGTATGATCATCAAATCACTGATACAGTCTAAAGGTAAATGGCTATTCTCCAGTCTACATGTGCAAAATAAGATCCCCACTATATTTGTAATGCCTCATTTTAACCTACTATTGTCTATATTGTTCATATCATTTCATCCATAAATAGTTCATATGCACTATAATTGCTAAGGCTGGAAGACCAGCGCCTCGGTGCTGAAAAAAGATGTTATTCAACTGGAATACAAATCTGAACAAAAAAAAACACCCCCAAAAACAGGCATTAAGAACAATTTATTGGGGCAAAACACTAAGTGTAAAGGAAATGCATGACAAAGCAAACCTAGATTACCTAATGGTTAGAAGAGATTCACATTTCCTATCACTTATGTACAGAAGAGTCAGAGAGACCCAATATATAGACAACACAAAAAGGAATACTAGATGGGCTGATTCCACTCTACTGAAAGTCCCCAAGCCTTCCACAAATAAACTAATTAAAGCACCAATTTACAAAGGCAGCATGATGTGGAACAACACCCCAGCGGATCCGTGTGTTGTGTCCGTTTTTTCGGCCTGGTTGGGGCCGTTTAGCAAAAATCCGATTTTTCTGCCGTATTTTCGGTGGGTGCGCCTTGCGTTCGTCTCTCGAGTTGCCGCTTTTTGTTGTTACATTTTGTTTCCTTATGTGGGTTAGCCCTGCGGTACTTGTTTACGCACCATGCGCAAAGGTGGGCAAATTGTTCTGGGCCTGTTCCGTGTGAGGTGGTGAACCCGCAGTCTTGGCCCGTGTTCCAGCGATGGCATGGTCGGCCGTCGGTTTCGTAGCTGAATTCGGGCCGCCTATATTGTTGGTATCCTGGTGTTGAGGTGGTGTCTGTTCTGTGGTTCTGACTGTCGTCGGTGCGTGGGGGAGGCGTGCGTTGAACCTTTCTGGCTGTTGTGGAGCGTTTCTGTGCCTGAATGCTTCTCAGTCCGGTGAGGCATGCGTCTCGCTGTATGTCCTTTATCGCTGTGGGGTCTCTCCATGCTCTCGGGAGCCTGCCGTCGTCGATCATATTAAAGATCCTTTGGGACCATGCGAGGCAGGTCTCCCACTCCCATTCTGCCGCCATCTCCACTATCTGCTCGACGTGGTCTGCGAGTGGGTCTATCCAGCTTGTGGGGACCATGGGATCCTTCGCCATCCTGTGTAAGGCGGACAGGTATTCGAACCAGGTGTTCTCACCCTGCCCCACCTTCCCCTTCTGTTCTGCTCTAATTACAAAGGTGTGGGGAAGTAGTGGTTTCCTACCTCTGGGCTGCTTGGTGTAGCCGTTTCCTTGCGTTATGATCTCGTCCATTATCTTCCGGTGTGCTCGTTCATCTTCGGACGACAGGGAGCGCCTGGATGTGCGGGGTCTACGGTCTCTCCCTCGGGCTGCGTCGCTGTCTCTCCGATCGTTGTGTCTCTTGCATGTGGTGGAAGAGGGGCGCCATGCTCGCCCGTGTTCTGGTGAGGAGGATGGTTCTCGGTTGCGGTTGCGGTGGTTGGTGTGGTGGCCGGAGTTGTGTCGGCTGGTGGATGTTCGGGAAGACGATGCCGACGATTCCCGGCTGTTGGATCGCTTCCTTTTCTGTTTAGATGTTTCCATGGCTGTAACCCTCTCCATCATGGTTCTGTTGAGCTCAGCCTGTTGGGATAGTGTTTCTGTGAGCGTTCGCTGTAAGGCGGCCATCTGTGCGGTTGGATCGATCGGTTCTTTTGGGGTGGTTTGTGGAGGGGCCTCAGCTATTGGTGCTCGGGTGGCCGTGGCGCGCGGCCTTCCCCGTGTGGGTGGGGTTGGTGTTGCGTCTGCTGTGGCGGCTGTTGGTGCCGCGTCGGCTGGCGCAGGTGTAGGTGGAGCGTCGGTGTGGTCAGATGTGTCTGTGTTGCGTCTGGTGCGTTTAGTTGTGCGCGGCATTCTTGGTTTTGGTGTGGCGGGTTGGTGCTTACTTGGCGGTTGAGGCGGCAGGATGGTGCTTGTTCGTCCGGCTGCAGAGAGGCAGTGGAGTGGTGAGCCGGTTGGCTGGTTGAGCAAGCCGGTTGGCTGTTTGGAGAGTGACCCGGTCGGCTGCTTGGAGGGTGAGCAGCTGGTTGGCTATACTGGAGCTGAGCGCCGGTCGTGCCGTGTGTTGGCCAGTCGTGCCGTCGTGTTGTGG
The DNA here is from genome assembly GCA_030323885.1 of Branchipolynoe longqiensis. Classification (NCBI taxonomy): domain Eukaryota; kingdom Metazoa; phylum Annelida; class Polychaeta; order Phyllodocida; family Polynoidae; genus Branchipolynoe; species Branchipolynoe longqiensis. Next base: position 5,884,552 of record CM059199.1, read on the forward strand.
TGCAGTGGTGTGAGGTGTTGCAGTGTGATGTGTTGCGGCGTGATGTGTTGCAGTGTGTCGTATCGACGGTGCTGTGGCGGTGGTGCCCGGGCGGCTCGTGAGCGGGGCGGCTGGTGTTTGGTTGGTGGCTGTCGTGTTGGTCGGTCGGTCATGTCGTCATGTTGTGGTGCCGAGGTGTGATGTGTTGCGGTGTGATGTGTTGCGGCGTGATGTGTTGCAGTGTGTCGTAACGGCGGTGCAGTGGCGGTATTGGTGTAGTGGCGGTAGTGGCCGGCGGCTCGGAGCGGGGCGGTTGGTGCTTACTTGGTGGCTGTAGCGGTGTGTAGCGGTGTGTCGTATCGAGCGGTGCAGTGGCGGTAGTTGCCGGGCGGCTCGTGAGCGTGGCGGTTGATTCTTACTTGGTAGCTGCAGCGGCAAGGTTGGAGCTTGTGCGTCCGGCTGCGGGAAGGCAGTGGAGCGGCGCGCCGGGTGGCTGGATGGAGAGTAAGTGGCGGTAGTGTGCGAGTAGTGTGCGAGTAGCTCGTACCGGGTCGGTTGGTGCTTACTTGGCGGTTGTGGCGGCAGGGTGGCGGCAGGTGCAGCCCGGGTGAGCAGGGTGAGCAGGGCGTGGTGTGGAGGGCGAGCCGGGTGGCTGTTTGGAGAGCGAGCCGGATGGCTGAGTTGAAGCTGAGTTGCGGTGGTCTGGTGTTGATCGTCTGACTGCCCGGTTGGTAGTGCCAGGAGCAGTGAGCTGCTCGTTTATATAGGTCAGGCGGAGTGTGGGTCTCACGAGGCGAGATCGTGACGTCAGAGTCTCGTGTGGTAGTTTGGGCTCCAGCAGGGTTTTAGTTGGTAAAGTCCAGTTCAGATGGCGCCACGGTCGGGTAGAGGTGGGGGGGGGGGGGGGGAGATGGAGGGGGAAGGGCTGTCGGGTAGGGGAGGGGTGAGGGGGAATGTGGGAGTGGTGTAGGGAGGTCTTAGGGAGGGGAGGGTAGGGCTCCTCGTACGCGTGTAAATTATCCATGTTGGTAGACCATCATGAACAATTGTTTGACGCAAATCATCAATATGTTAATATCTGCTGTGTTCATTGTTATCTTCTCTATTTGATTGAGTATTGGCAATCAGATTTATTATAGATGCTCCTTGATTGGTGATGTGACTGATTGATTGACTTTGAGATTCATTAAAAAAACACTGTAGATATGTTGATGATGATTCTGTTAATTGCTCGCATAACTTCATAATCATGTCAGATTTCACCCGCGGTACCGCCATCAAAATGATTATGTGATACTGATATATATGCCGCTGGAGTCGATTGTCATTGTAATAGTTATGTTCTTCCAACTTCTCCTTCTTTGTTCATCCCTGCCCTAGTCAGTGATGTCACATATAATTGGGGTGCTATAAAAATAAATTTTATATCAGATGTGAATCAACCAGTGGTGGTTATTACACCAATAGCAAATTTCCTCGAAAAGGCGGATTTCCCCCATGGGATTAGAACTGTCAGGGAATTGTGGGGAAAATGCCGGAAATCAGGTTTCAACTATTGCTCATGCCTAGCCAGTCTTGTTTGTGTTTTATGTTCTAGCAACACCTAAAGTCATATAAGAATGGGATTCAAACTAACCAATTGCTGTCATATATATCCTGATTCCTTGGCATTTTGTTTAGCATTAATCAATAAATATAAAAAATGGTGGAAATCTGCGAAATCGCAGAGGTCTTTCATCCCTGGGTGTAGGTGGGTGCTTTGCTGTCCCCATGTGCCCAACGCAACGGCAGTGATAGATAAAACATTCACCCGCTACTGCAGTAGCCTGAGTAGGGGTGAAGAACAACCCTATATAAAAGCTGGCGAAAAATATCTATATGCTGTGTAAATGAAATGAGGAGATAAATTCTTAATTTAAGAAGCAAAATATATTCTTCACATATATCTTAATATTTACCCGCTAATTTTGATTTGAAAAATATAATAAAACATGTAGTTCAATAGCCATCTTGTCTTTTTGCATTCTCTCCAATTTCACCAACTCTATGCCGATATAAGTAGCAATTTGATACCAGGGATTGTACGTCCTGTTTCCTACTAAAACTATTTTCGCCCGTATTTAGATTACGTTGTCATTCACCCCTACTGTAAGTATGGGGTGAATCTTTTATCTACAGCAGTGAAGGAGTGTTGCACATCATTTAATCGCACCCTCTTATATTTCTGAACCCATGAACTTTAGAGATAGGATTCCATTGAACTTACCTCCATTGGGTCTACCGGGCATTGGAGTCTTCGCCGCAGAGACTGTGGCAGGCATTTGAAGCAGTTGCTGAAGACTGGGCAGATGAGGCGGGGATCCACTGGCTTTGGCTTAGAGGGATCTGAAGAAGTCAGAAGATAGCAGACAGTGAGTCAAAAGGATTAATTAAGTTACGCCCTGTGCGCCTATGAAAGTATACAGAATTCAGTAGTTTTTGTTTGTTTGGTGTTTTACGTCCTAGCAACATCATAGGTCATATCAAGACGGGTACTCTCTTGTGATAGTGCACATTCATGGCGGCATTCATGGCGACTTTTAGTGCTTCCCCACTGGGAGACCAGGCCATCAGCACTATGTATGACCCAATATCCCATACAGTCACATTATCCTGATACTGTGCCTACCAGTCCTTCGACACTATGTATGACCCAATATCCCACACAGTCACATTATCCTGATACTGTGCCAACCAGTCCTTGTCCTATCCTATTAATGCAGAGCGCCTGGCTAGGAAGTGATAAGTATACATTTTGTAAGTCATTGGTTTGATTCGACCGGGAATTCAACTGCCGACCTTCCGATTCGGCCACTGCGTTTGGTGGTGGTGGTGATAGTGGTGGTGAGGGTGATGGTGGTGGTTGTGATGGTGATGATGGTGGTGGTGGTGGTGGTGATCATGGTGATGGTGCTGTTGCTGATGGTGGCGGTGATGATGGTGGTGGTGGTTGTGGTAATAATGGTAGTGGTGGTGATGGTGGTGGTGGTGATGATGATAATTATGATGATGACAATCATGCTGATGATGCTGATGGTGGTGGTGGTGGTGATGATGCTGATGGTGGTGGTGGTGATGATGGTGATGGGGGTGGTGATGATGATCGAGGTGGTAGTGGTGATGATGATGGTGGTGGTGATGATGGTGATGATAGTGGTGATGATGATGATGATGATGATGATGGAAGGTAAATACAAAGCCAGGAAGTGTATCAAATAAACTCACTGGTTAGGATGCTAACTATGAGACCAACAACGACGACAATGCCAGATGCAAGTGCTCCATACCATGCGTAGGAGATGCCATAGAAGTCGAGGTGGGCGGGGCTGTAATTAAAAGGAGATATAGTCAGATAAGGTCTGACCAGCAGTGAGAAGAAGGTCAAAGGTCAGGAAGAACAAGCTCTCTTATTCCCTTGACAACTTCTGCAAGTGTCATTCAGATCTTTGCTTTTCAACTCATTTTTAGACTTTGAATTGTAGCATTTTGAAGTCAGATTCTCTTCTTTTTGGTCATCAGATTTAAATTATTTGGAAAAAAAAGGATTTGAGTAGATCATTGGTTATGGTTCTGCATCATACCAAAATCTGAGGTAATCAGGAGGAGTCATTTTGTTCATGGTGATGGAATAAGTAATACATAGGCTATAGCCCTATATCAAAATGTGAATTTGAAACGAGTACATTTTATGTGGGATATTGGTGAATTTCTAACTGCAAACCCATTCAGTCTCCAAGTTAAGTTATCTTGCAATAATGGAAGTTTATACCTGTCACATGGTCCCTTAAAAGGAGACAATACTTTTATTTTAATTGTGGGAGATTAATTGATTAAGCTGGGGAAATTTCAACCACAAACAATAATATTGGTCTTCCTCATTCCACTGATCCTTGCTCTATTCTAGTAAATTAAATGATGAATGTCAGGTTAGATGGGGGCAAGTATAAAGTTTTAAGTCACTCGACCAGGGATTCCAATTCCATGACCTACCAAAATGGGAGGTGGACACTGAACTCATTTGGCCAACCCATCTGGTGTAGTCACCCCCCCCCCCTGTATTTAGGACATACAAATGTGGAGTTCAATGTTATCCTTATCAGGAACAAATTAATATATCAATATAAATGCTCATAGTATATTAGATATCCTTAACTCTTTGACTGGCGCAGCAGTTGTCGCAGTGGTGAAGTCAGAAGTCAAAGTTGATGTCATCACAGACGAGGTGATGTTGGTACTGTTGTAGGTAGGACATCCTGCTGTTGACAAAGGTGCCAGGGGGGGTGGCGTCCTGTAAATTTGTGCACCCACTCCAAGCCAGAATGAGAAAAGCAGTCCTGAGAAGAAACCGACATATGCACCTATCTTATTGGCACAGGGGTACAGGACCCCCAGAAAGAAGAGTCCGAGCTGTGGTCCACCAATCATTCCAAATAGCGATAACACCGCCTAGGGAGAGATAACATTGGTTAGCTTTTATTATCAAAGGTTGACTTGGGAAATATTTGAAGTAAAAACATACAAATTTAATGTTGATGCACATGCCAAACTGCTGGATATAATTAACTTCAGCAGAAACAGATTGTATTTAATTGACTTAGTTTTTCCTTTTGATGCTGCAACAAATGTTTAATAAATGTACCAGTATGTAAATTAGATCTGAAAGGTCCAGGTGGAAAAACTGACAAATGCCATCATGGCTGAAATGAATTTACCACAATAGACCTGAAGCTGCCATACTTCTGTAATAAAATCTTTATTTTACAGAAGCTGCCACATCCCCTATATGACGGCCTACTCAATATGAAAGTGATAATAGTACTGCCGATATGTGAAATATTTGGAAGTATTGTGGGTTTTATGATACCACAATGAAATTTGGCAAACAGCTAGACTATGCCTCAATGATGATTTTTAGCTATAGGCCCTACGGCCATCTCAGATTCGACCTGTGACAAAAATGGGGATTATTTTTAAGATGGCCGCCATTTTTGTCACAGGTCAAATCGAAGGTGGCCGAATAGCTAAAAATCATCATTGAGGCATAGTCTAGCTGTGAGCCAAATTTCATGCTGGTATCATCAAACCCACAGTACTATAAGGAAAGGTGTGACGATATCAGAGGTGGATGTTAATAATGGGAGTGTTTTGAAAACATTGTTTAATTACCTGGAGAACCCGGCCTAGTTGGGATGCAACAAATGTCAGGGCAATGCACAACACACCGAAAGCTACAGCTGCAAGAAAATAACAGGTAATGGTGGCATTCCATATGCAGTTGTAAAGGTTGCATTCCATATAAACGATTTTGTCAACTATATATATGGATACACCCAAATCCGACTGCATACAAAACAACACAATGAATAAAAGAGTATATGATCATGCTGAATTAATACTAAGTAAAGGTATTAGTATTTACTGAATTGGAAATGATAAACCAACAACTAAAATCTTTTATGTGAATGTAAAATGATTTAATGTACCTCATACTCATTACTTATTGCATTGTGTAGGCCTACACTTTAATTTCAGAATCTAATTCACACTTCAATTTACTATATAAACCATGCACACACAAGAAACTAAAGGCCAATATCAATTCTCCAAACCCCAGGCAAGCTTATTGAAAAGGTGTTACATGGGCACATAAATGAATTCCTTGGGGAAAAAACAATATACTAAACGAAAGGCAAGGGGGCTTCAGGAAACTGCACTCCACATCAAAAACAATAGCTAACCTCACAAATGACATACTGGCATCAATGAACCAACAACAGTTAGTTGGAGCAGCCTTCATTGACTTCAGCAAAGCATTCAACACAGTAGACCATAATATACTACTGGAAAAACTAAAAAACATGGGCATAAAATCCAACACAATGAACTGGATAAAATGCTACCTGAGCAACAGGCAACAAAAAACAAAAATAAACAATACACTATCAGACAACCAACCTGTCACATGTGGTGTAACTCAACGGTCAGTGTTAGGGCCACTGCTCTTTATAATCTACATAAATGACCTTGAGAAATGGCTGCAAACTGAATGCCTCCAACTATATGCGGATGACACAGTCATATATGCAAAGGGCACCACAGAAGAGGAGGTAATAACTCAACTAAAAAAGCTCCTACTAAAATTGGACGAATGGTGTGAGTCCAACAAAATAACCATCAATGCAAGCAAATCAAAAACAGTACTTTTCTCGCATAAACAAATGCCAGAAAGAAATCTACACTGTAAATTAGGAAACCAAACATTAGAAAATGTAGACCATTACAAATACCTAGGCCTTGAGTTTGACAGCCAAATAAACTACAACCTATGTATAAAAATAATCATCCAAAAAGTAAACCACAAACTGTGGCTATTTGCAAAGCTAAGAGACCACATGACACAAAAAATGTCAATATAAATTTTCAAGGTCATGGTGCTCCCCTATTTTGACTATGGGGATGTAAACTACATGGGCGCGAAAAAAGAACTGCAAATACTGCAGAACAGAGCCCTAAAATCTGCCTAAGAGTAGACAACCTGCACCCCACATATGACATACACAAAAGAACTAAAGTAAATGTACTAGAAAATAGGAGAATGATTCATTTAAAAAATTAGCATATAGCTATAGTCAAAACAATAAACTCCTAACAAAACCACAAAGGAATACTAGAGCAAATAATGTGCCACTACTAAGCCAGACCAGAAGCCAAATAAAAGCTCATGAAAGAAGCAGGCTGGAAATGGCTGCCAAGGTGTGGAAGGCCCAAACGGCAAAGGAACAACAAATTCCTGACTTAAAACATAAAGAAATATATGTGCAAAATAAGGCTAGGAAACCCCCCACTAAGTTGCGCTGCAACGGGGCATGTGACATGTCACGACCCACCAGCGGGACGGCTAATGGAAGGTAACTATGCCAAAATTAGCCAGATAGCACACCACATAACTATGTACAAGCCTATGATATGTAAATAGGAGTAGGCTAGTCTAGTAGTGAGAGTAGGAAAATATATATAAATATATAAAATCCAAAAAAACTAACACAGACTACTAACCATATCAACCAACTACCTACCTGCTACTGTAATACAGGCAATCAAACACCTTACCAGCAGCTACTGTGTGATAAGATAACACCAACACTACAGCTGACCAGCATTGAAAAAAAGCCTGAGTACTCGGGCTTATATGCTATGGGCAGTATAAATACAACCTAAACAAAACACACACAAAAAACCACAAATTGTATAAATACCTAAACTACTTAGGGTCGGAACACCAGTGCTATGGCATTGACAATAGATATATATGAATAAAATTCATTTACCCCCCCCCCCCCCCTCACAAGTGGTCTCCGACATAAAACGCAGGAATCTGGCCGAGACCTTAGCGTCACCTAACAGGTTTTTGCAGAACCAAGCCATGGTGAGAAAAAGTGGATTATACCGAGACCATGGCGCCACCTAGAGGGTAGTGGTAGAACAAATTGCCAATTTCGACGAAAACGTGGATTTTCCCCCACAGGATTATCACTGTTAGTGAATCGTGGAAAATTGACAGAAGTTAGGTTTCAACTGTCCTTGTGATTATATTATCACCCGTACCTAACCCTTTCTTGTTTGGGTTTTATGTTCTGGCAACATCTAGGGTCATATAAGAACGGGATTCAGACAGATCAATTGCTGTCATATATAATATATTATATATAATACATTAATATTTTGTAAATGTTAATCAGTGAATATCAACAATCTCGGAGATCCGCGAAATTGTGGAAATCTTTCTTCCCTGTATATATACATGAAATGCACAAACAAAAAAATGGCTGAAGCTTTATGAGGAATGAGACGAGATGGATGAAATAGTTTATATAGTGCCTGCTCCCCATGTGGCAGGTTGTGAACTCGTGTTCAAACTATGGCCGGGTTAACCAATGATTTAAAATTGTATTCACGTTTGTCTGTCACTATATACTTAGTCACTCGGCATTACTAGGATAGAACAAGGACCAGTGGAATGAGGACGATCAATTGTTCACGGTTGAAATTGCCCTTGTTTAATCAACGAATGCAGGGTCCATACACATGTGAAGATCGAATTCAAGGCAAGGCTTTTCAAGGCTGTATTTTTAAATAGGAATTCAAGACTATTTTCATTTTGATTTAAAGAAAAAAAAACGCAATAGCAAATGCCAATTTCGGATGAATTTAGATCAGTGGGGTCAGTTTAATGGTATTCAGGGCCTTTCCAGACTAATTACCTAATAGGGGGCCTATAGGTTAAATGCTAGGCTTTTCAAGGCCTTCAAATGGGGCAAATGACGTTCAAAACTTTTCGAGGCTCCACAGAGACCCTGTGAATACAATAATATGAGAAGGAAAAAATCATTGGATACAAACTTGGATATGGCACACAATATATGTAGAATTAAACTATGTCATGTTGCAATCGATATATTTTGATACACAAATTCAGATACGGAATGGCCAAATGAGTTGAGCACCCACCTCCTGTTTTGGTAGGTCATGGAATTTGAACACCAACCACGGCCGAAACTAACCGATGACTTTTAAATGTATACTTTCTGCTACCTAAGCTGGCGCTCGGCATTATTAGAATAGAGCAAGGAGTAGTGGAATGAGGAAAACCAATTCACTTTATTCATGCCATGGCCATGTTGAAACCAGACCGAGGCCCGCTACGCATCTGCTAGGCAGGGCTCTGCGTTTGTGTATAGACACCCCCCTAGACCCCCACCACACACACACACCGACCACACACCTACACCCCGACCACTCCCTCCTACACCCCATACACACACTCCTAAACCCCCACCACACACACCAAAACCCTCACCAAATCCCTACACCCCCACTGGCAGCACCCCCTACACACACCTACACATCCACCACACACCCCTACACAACCACCACACACCTACATCCCAATCACACACACCCTCAACCCCCACCACACACACCCTCAATCCCCACCACAAACACCTACACCCCCAGCACACACATCCACCACACCCACACACCATACACACATACACACCGACCAGACCCCCATCACACATACAGGTACAAGCGACCAAATATTGTAAAACAGGACGTCTTGACATGTTGAGTTATGTTCAGCGAGTGACTCTAAATTTGTGATCAAGGTACAACAACCAGCGGTCACATGACCTGTGACGTAGTCCTTTATCGACTGCTAGTGTTCGGGTACTCACCTACAGATATTTTACATCCCCCTTTCCATAAAGGGGAAGTCATATTTGTAGCTGAGTACCCGAACGCTAAAAGATATCTTACACATATCGGCACACACATTGCCGCCATTTTCAGTGCCCAATGCATACTCAGCCTCGTTCTGACGCCTAATTAGGTCACCCGTCAATAGCGTTTGGTCGTCATCATTCCACTGCTTCTAATCTTATCCCAGTAATATCGAACGCTAAGCTAGGTAGCGACAAGTAATACATTTTTATGTCATCGGGCTGCCCCAGCCAGATTTGAGTTGACCTTTGAATATGTTTACTGGTGTAAATACTTACCGATGACCTTGGAAATAACAGCCTGGCGATTCTCTGAAAGATTTGGTGCGCAGAAAGTCAGAACGAAGTCCTCCAGTGTGACGGCAGCCAGTGAGTTGAGTCCAGATGAAACAGTGCTGGAGCAAATGCACATGTGTCAAGTACTACGTTTTGGCCGTAAAGACTACGGTTTTACACGTAAAATTACAACTACGGCCGTAGGTGAGCAAACCATGCGGTTTTCAGCGTATTTGAAGTCTCAATTATTATGGATTGTTTATTTCTTACCATTGACATAATATGAATGTAACTATTTGTTTATCTTTTACAAATATACATATCAATATATATCATATCATAACTAAAAAAGGATTTGTTTTTATGATATTCATGTTGCGCTTACCTAGATAGTAGTTGTACAGATGTAATATTCACTTGTAACCAGTGAATATTACATCTGTACAACATACCTACCTGTCAAGTACTACATTTTGGCTGTAAAGACTACGGTTTTCACAATCTTAGACTACTGTTTTCATTCTTGGGGATTGACACCAATGCAAATGCGTGTTTGTTTGTTGGGGTTTTACATCCTAGCAAAGTCCATGGTCATATTAGGACGGGGAGTAAATGAACCAACCGGCAGTGAAATACAGGGTGACCCCAAAAATATGCTACCCTCAAAAGTTTCAATAAAATCTTGAATAATGAGGCTATCGCCTTTATTTATGTAGGGTTTCCAAGAAGATTTAATAGATGGAGGCTTATAGGCCTGTCACACTACGACGTAAGGAGGTAACGAAAGCCGACGTAGGTGAATTTTGGTCATTACGTTGAGAAATGTCGAGTTATGTCATACTTACGTTAGACTGACGTCGAGTTACCTCAAGTTACGTCAGGGTACGTCAAGTTACGTCAGCGCGCGTCCAGGTTTTGGATATGTCCAAAACTTTTGACGTAGCTCGACGCGATGTAGTGCTGTTTGGATGACGTGACACTCACGTTACGCCGATGTTAGATGTGCGGCAGGGATGCGTCGGCTATGTTAGATCAACGTTGCATTACGTCATAGTGATGCACAGGGAGGAGGAATGTGCGGGCCACACTAAGACAACGTTGGGTTAACGTAACACATCGTTGGTCATGCGTGTCTGTGACGTGTGCCTAACGTAGCTGTAACATTCCGCAAATGTGTCCTGATGTAGTCGACGTGGCGATCGTCTAGCATGCGTGTAACGTCGATGACATTTTTTCTAATGTTGCCGAACGTTTTGTGAATGTGGTGTGAACGTGTTGCCTTCGAGTATATAATGACCTACGATATCCTCCTGTCAGCAGAACAGGTCAGCTCTTCGCAGCAGACACATGTGCCTGAGTGGGTCATGCAGGACTACCAACTGGCCATTCTCAAAGTTCACCATGAAATAAATGAGTTGTTACTGCGCTATATTGAGGCTAGAAGGAGAAGGAAAAAATGTTGGGCGAAGTGATTGTGGGTGCGGCAGTGGATCGGGAGGCGGCATGAGTTTGGCTTGTATAACCAGCTTCTGGTGGAACTCCGTAACGAGGACACAGCTTCCTTCATCAACTTCATGCGGATGCCTCCCCAGATGTTCGACGAGATGCTAGCCAGAGTGGTTCCGCGGATCACCAAAAGTTACACTACCTACAGGAAGCCGCTCGAGCCTGGACTGAAACTGGCCCTCACTCTGCATCACCTAGCATCGGACAACAAGTACGCTTCTATGAAGTTTGGGTGGAGGGTGCCACACAACACCCAATCTCTCATTGTGAGAGAGGTGTACAAGGCCATCATTGCAGAGTACATCGACGAGGTGATGACCTGCCCCACCACTCCAGAGGGATGGCGTGCCATCTCTGACAACTTCTTGGAGAGGTGGCACTTCCCCCATACCTGCGGGGCACTTGATGGGAAGCATGTGGCCTGCCGGTGTCCCCCAAAGAGTGGATCCCTGTACTTCAACTAATAGGGATTCTACTCCATAGTTCTCATGGCACTCGTTGATGCAGACTGCAAGTTCATCTGGGCCGATGTTGGTGGTACAGGGTCCGCATCAGATGCGCAGGTGTTCAATGCTTCTGAGCTGAAAGCCAGCACTGAAGATGGTACCATAGGTTTCCCGGAACCCGAGCCTAGTGTGGCCAGCCAGAGGAGCGTTCCATACTTCCTGATTGGTGACGATGCCTTTGGCGTACGCCCGATGATGATGAAGCCATACATCAGGAGGGGTATGGCATATGAGGAACGCATCTTCAACTACAGGATTTCCCGAGCTAGGAGAGTCGTGAAGAATGCGTTCGGGATCCTGGCAAACCAATTTCAGGTTCTGCTCAGCACGATGCAGTACCACCCCTCCACCGTGAAGCTCATCATCACAGCGTGCATGGTCCTACACAACCTGATGAGGATCCGATGTCCCACGCTCCAGAATTAGCAGCTAGACTGTCCAGAGAACGTCTACGAGAATTTCATCCCCGGAGCATGGAGAGAGGGCAGAAACTTGCTGGACATAGGAAGACAATTACCTGGCCAGAACACTGGCTCCAGGGCAGGAAAGGAACAGCGGAATGTCCTCAAAGACTGGGTCAACTCACCAGCGGGTTCAGTGGAATGGCAGGAGAATATGAGATGACTATATGAAGCGTGTGCACTGGGATATTTATGTACTGTGGTGTCATCATTTCTGAAGTGCACTGTGTGATATGTAATAAATGTGATATGTACAAATGTACTGTGTGGTATGTAATACATGTGATATGTACAAATGTACTGTGTGATATGTAATACAGGTGATATGTACAAATGTCATTTCTGAAATGTACTGTGTGATATGAAAAAATGTTAGATGTTCAGATGTTATAGCTAGGTTAAATAGAAGATATCAATCTGTTATTGATATCGAACCTTAATTTACATGTCAGTTATAATTGTGGGTGGGGAAAAAAGGGGGAATATAACTGTCTTTAAGGGGTGGGGGGCATTTGCCACTGACAAATTTACATGTCAGTTATAAATTAGTTTGGGGGGATATTATTACTATATTTTTAAGGGCCCATTTAACACTGACAATTTACATGTCAGTTATAAATTTGTTTGGGGGGATATTATTACTTTCTTTTAAGGGCCGATTTAACACTGACACATTTACATGTCAGTTATAAATTTGTTTCTGGGGATATTATTAGTTTATTTATAAAGGCCCACTTAACACTGACAAATTTACATGTCAGTTATAAATTTGTTTGGGGGGATATTATTACTTTAGTTTTAAGGGCCCACTTAACACTGACAAATTTACATGTCAGTTATATATTTGTGTGGGGGGATATTATTACTTTATTTTTAAGGGGCCATTTATCGCTGACAAATTTACATGTCAGTTATAAATTTGTTTGGAGGGATATTATTACTTTATTTTTAAGGGCCCACTTTACACTGACACATTTACATGTCAGTTATAAATTTGTTTGGGGGGATATTATTACTTTATTTTTAAGGGCCCACTTAACACTGACAAATTTACATGTCAGTTATAAATGTGTGTGGGGGGATATTATTACTTTATTTTTAAGGGCCCATTTAACACTGACAAATTTAAATGTCAGTTATAAATTTGTTTCAGGGGATATTATTACTTTATTTTTAAGGGCCACTTAACACTGACAAATATACATGTCAGTTATATATTTTGTTGGGGGAGATTACTGTAATTAATTAGACTGACAAAATGTACATGTCAGTTATTTTACGGGGTGGGGAGGGGGAGAAGAAAGTTTCTCATATAATGCCATATGGGCAAAGGCCTTTATTTCAATTCTATTGGGGGGGGACTTGTGTATTACTTATTATAATAATGATATGATAATGTTTACTAAGAAATACACTCAGAGACCAAAATCTCATTTACAATACAAAGTGGCTTTTATTTACAACAATTTTTTTGAATCCTCACAGATATCCATATGTACAGAGAAAAAACCCACCAAATATATACATATGTACAGGCAGACACATGAAATCAGAAAAAATAACAAATATATATGGGCAGACACATAAAATCAGAAAACATAATAACAAAAATATACATATGTACAGGCATCCACACAATAAATACTGTCACTTCTGTTCACTTATCTGGGGCAGGGTCCGGGCCCTTTGGGGGGGGTGGGGGGGGGTCCAGGTCCCTGGGCACAAAGAAGTCCTGCGACTCAATGTTCATGTTGGACACATTCGATATCCCGGACAGCCCGGACAGATTCAAAAATCCCTCCGGGGCTGTCATTGTGGTTCCCCCTGACGTTCTGGCACTCTAGTTGAGCACCCAGGCCAAAGTTGATGCACTGCCACTCGTGTGTGCTGCAGGCTGCTGCCCTGGTGACCGAGAAGACTGCGTTGTGGCCGGACACATCGTGGGTTTGGGGAACCTAAACGCTCCCGGTGTTGGGGTCTGCAGCATCGGCAGCAGCGGGCCAGGGTGCAGCGGGCCAGGGTGCAGCGGCGCAGGGTGCAGCGGCGCAGGGTGCAGCAGCGCAGGTTGCACTGGTGCAGGTTGCAGTGGCTCCAGCATATACTGCTGCATATATTCGCTGCTTTGTGATTTCCAGGGGGTCCCGGCTGGTGGTTGGTGTCGCCACATGTGGGGGTGGGGCTGGAACCCGTCACCCGGAGACTGGCAAGATGAGGTATTCGATGTAGACGATGAGGAGTAGCAGGACGCCACAGAGGGGGGCCGCATGATCTGAGTCATGGGGCCGATAGGGGGACCGACCTGCGACAGCGCTGGCGCCGAGATCACGGTCCCATCCTCTGCCACATCGGACTCCATGACCTGGCCCAGGATAATGTTCATCACCCCCCGCGCGGACGTGAATTGCCCCTTGGACATGGTTAGCAAACAGGATAACATGTAGTTCGCGAAGGCGGTCCTCGGTGTGAAGCGCACGCTTCAGCAGTCCAACATGTCGCCCGAGACATCTACACCTTGTTTAAGCGCTTCAACTAGGTCCTCGTCCATCGTCGACTGCTTGCCCTTGCATCGCAGCTCGGATAGGGGTGGTTGTTGGGGCTCTACCCCAATCTGATGGTCAGCGCAGGCAGTCTCAGCAGCCCCCAGATTGCCTCGCGCTGCGTCAATGGCGGCCAACACCTGCAAGACAAAATAATAAAGCAACGTAAGTACAATGAATACAAGACAACATGACTTTACATAATAAGGGCAATAATAAATGAATGCATACAATAATGCCATGAAATATATACAATCATTTATCCAAAAAGAGGCCAATAATAAATAAATCCACATGCTTGCATATTATAATGCCATTAACTATTTAAGATTTGTCCACAATGAGGTCTAAAGGAAATAAATAAATAATTAAATAATTAAATTTAAAAAATTAAAAATTAATATCCACATGGATGCAAATTTTAAAATATAGTACTTACACTTCTGCAGGGCTCCGGCCGCTGCCGCACGAATGAGCTGAGCAAGCCAAACTTGTCCAGGATCCCTGCTCCCTCTCTGTCCGCTCTGGTGTGCCGTCACCGCTCTTTTTTTTGTGAAGCCTGGTGTCACACATGGATTTGAACCAGCTCTGGAGATGTCCTGCGGTTCTCCCCATCTTCTGGGCCTGGTTCCCCCACAGCTTGCCCTTTTTATCGGTCCTCCGATAGTCCTTCAACTTGACGTTCCATATGACTGCCGTGTCATGGAGAAAGTCAAGCAGGACCTCCTCCTCGTCTGCAGGCAGGGTGCAGTCGAACTTCCGCACCCTCCTCTTGCCTTTTCCTTTTCCTGGCAGACTGTGTGAGGCGGACGAGGTGGAGGCTGCAGATGATGCACGTGAATGCGCCGAAGAAGGAGACAGGAACTGCGTGTCCATAGTCTCCTCTGTGTCTGGGCGAGCCAGAGATGAGACCATCGGAGATGGTGGAGATGGCGCTGCTGCTGCTGGTGATGGTGGTGATGTTGGTGGTGTAGCAGTCATGCTCTTTCTGCCCTTCCCTCTTCCCCTCCCATACTGGGGGTTGGGAGTAGAAGTTGAACTGGAGCTGGATCGTGGGTTGTTCTTGCCTGGCATGCTGGAGAAGTTGTGAGGAGAGAGCAAGACAACACCCATATATATACCCCAGGTGCGGGTGGGGTGGGTGCTTTTCATCATGTCGGCTCACGTTACGGTCACGCCGAGTGCATCAAGCCGTCGTTGCGATCACGTCAGCCACGTTGGACTCACGCAAGCGCGACGTCAGTGCAGCGGTGGGACGATGTCGACTCACATCGGTTGAGTCGGACGTGGCCACGTTAGGACGGGCGTGATCATGCCCGCGATGCTAGCCTCGTGTTGGGGCGACGTCGACTTACGTCGAGGCCAACGCTTGAGTCGGACGTGGCCACGCTATGACTGGCGTGATCACGCCCGTTCGACCCTAAGCCGCCACAACAGTCACGCTAGACTGACGTCATGCATGCAGGGGTTTCACTAGCCTCACGTTGACCCACTTAATAATTCCTTTGTCCTCTCTCGTTGGCACGATGCTAGACCGACGTAACGCTCACGTCACCAACGCGGCACTGACGTCCAACTTGGGCCCGTATTTTCATATTACGCCGAGATTTTCTACATGTTAAATTTATTTTCACGTTGTCCCTACGCTGGCGCGTTACGTCATAGTGTGACAGGGTCATTAGACTAGTACTCTTCCAAAGATGCTTCGGACAGTTTGAGACAAAATGTTTTCCACATAGACATAGTTTGAGATCAAATCATTGAAAGCAGTTCAGGCTCGCTTTTCAATAGTGCAGACAGTTGCAATACTGTCATTATCCACACAAAAGACTGATTCACAGATGGGTCCAGAAATTCAGGAATCACAGGACAGTGTTAGATTATGCATATAAGGGGCACACATTCTGGGCAAACAGTCAGTGCAAGGTCAACGAAGAACGTTGATGCTGCTGGTCGGAGCCCTAAGAAATCTCTTTGGAACCGCAACCAAGAGTTAGGCATAAAAGTTGGAGTATTTTATCTACCAACTGAAAGATTTGTGGAATTTACGTCCTAGCAACATCTAAAGCCTGATATAATTATATATACCTTATTATACTCGTATAATGGCTTATACAGCATATATATATATATATATATATATATATATATGAAGAGTTCAGGCGCAAAACCATGTTAACACCGATCCAAAAATGGAGATAAATATTTAAATCAAACCCTCAAAAACTTAATTGTTTTATATTCCTTCTTTTTTGTGCATTGCTCCATAACCATCTAATCATATGAAGAGTGGAATTAGTGAGAATTAAAATTATTTTCAGGTAAAATATTTTTTATTTATACTACATTTTTGGATTGGCTTTTACGTGGTTTTGCACCTGAACTCTCCATATATATATATATATAAATTTATATAAATCTATATAACTATATAGGAGGCATAGCAAAAACTGGAGCTAAAGTGGGCAGATGGAGAGGAGGTGAGGCGCCACCTGGAGGGAAGAAGGGGAGTGAGTTGCTTGGGAGCAGACCCCAGCTCTCCAGGCCGCACACCGACCACCAGCACCCAACTCCCAACTACAGAGCAAGGTTACAGGAGGTTCGGGGAGACAATATCAAAACACAATAACTCCATTCCACCATAATATACGCATAAGTACTTTATACATAACATAAATCAATATAAATTTGTATGAATTTATATAGATGTATCATGAGTGAATATACTATTCCTATGCATCTAGATAATTGAATAATCAAAATTATGATCCCTTAGTCAACTAAAAAGCATGTTCCTCCTATTACCCATTACCACATACTTCTTTCTACCAACTTACATATTATATTTATTGGTTGTCGAGCTACACTAGGTGTATACCGGTTGTATTTTCTTACCAACTCAGATCATTCCTTTCACTGCCCCATCTCAGGGTTCTTTTTGTTTTAACAAATTTTTTTAATTGAATGTGGTTGTCCAAAGAAAATAATATTCACATACCTGAGTGCTCCACTGAAGAGACACGCAGTAAAGAGCCCTGCGAGCCCCGGAATGTGTGAGAGGCGATCCATCACATACAGTGGCAGCAACTGTATACAAATAGAACATATCATGCTCAACAGCTTTTCATTGTCATACTATCCAATAATTGATGGTAAAGGCAAATTTGTGTGAATTCCATGAGCAAAATGTGAGTAGAATAATTATGAACTAATTGATAAAGGCAAATTTGTGTGAATACCATGAATACAAAATATGAAGAGAATAATGTTCATGGCTGATATCAGATTTTTTAGCATGATCTTCCTTTCTTCAAGGCTACAGGCTGCATGCAACTCTCATACTATTAAAAAGAATGAAATGTACATATGAAGAGTTGGCTCCGCATCAATCCCAGGACTAATATTGTGTTGAACTGTCATTATATATTATATATTCACATTCTCTGACTATATTCAGAGACTGTGTATAGATCTACATTCTCTGCTATATTCTGGACTCATACAGAGTACCATTTCAATATAGTGTCACCATCTGGTGGAATCCATTATGTGGTAAGCCATATCTGTGGCACCATCTTGGAGTTAACAACACTTGCGGTTACATCACTCAAAATGGATGCCACTCTGGTCGAAGTGACCAAAGTTAGTAAAAAACATAAAAATGTAGGGTAGGCACAACAAATATGCTATTATTGTATTAACAACCCATACATGGCTAAGCATCAGTGGAGTATGATGATGTGAGTTGGCAACACGGATTAACATAACAGAGGAGTAGTGATCAGAACGACCCTAAAACCTAACCATCATTTCTTTAACCCATGCTGTGCATGGGTTAAAGATAGGCTCCGCATCAATCCCTGGACGAATATTGTGTTAAGGCAGTCACAATGACAGTCTGGTGGAAGTGACCAAAGTTAGTAAAAAAACTATCAAAATTAATATTCAATTCAATTTTCTTTCTTAATTAAAATTATTAGGAAATGTGTATGTTATGCAGAAAAGTACATGCTATTAACAACATATACATGGCGAAACATCGGTGGAGTATGATGATGCCCATTGGCAGCACCGATTAACAGAGGACTAGTGATCAGAACTACACTAAAACTTAACCACCGTTCGGTATTATATATATAATATATAATAGTGTGATGGACATACTTGATCTGCGGATTTAATCCTTCTGGATGACAGTGGGTCACAGTCACTGTATTCAGCAAACACCACAAATCCACACAAGCCACAGATGGCAAGCAGTGCGATAAGACCAACAACATTGAGCCACATTGCGCTAAGAGAGAAATACATGAATTAATTAGCTTTCAATTTTAAGCAATTTAATCTTAGCAACATAAGGTTTTGTTGTGGGAGGTGATGAAAGTGGGAAATATTGAGCCTAGAGCACGAATCAAACCCACATCTCTTGCATTCCGGGCCAGTGTGTTAACTATTACACCACCTGGACACTACCAATTAATTTAGGTGATAACTTGGTGATGTCAGTAAAAAAGATGACGCAAACATATTCTGTTACAAATTGGTGGGTTGAAACACTAGGCTGCTTGCTGCAGCCACGGACAATTAATAGACCCGCTTTTAGGTTTCAATGAACTCACAGTTGTGCGCTCTTCAGATTTGGGAGAGCGAGAGCACGCTGCACCTGAGCCTGATTGACACCGTAGATAGCAAGCGATGTGAAACAACCTCCAATGATGAGCGACCATGTGGTATGTCGTGTCAAGGGACTCAGATCCCAGCTGAAGGTTACAAGAAAAACCATGAACAGTTTGTCAAACTGATGAATACGCTTTGTTAGATTACTCAAAAGTGGTGATATTGCATTCCTTATGGTGATATATCCATTAACCTTGGCCATATTCAATTATGACAGTCCGGACCATTTGGATCATCCGAGTCGTCAGAATTTCAAATAGAACACCTTGAGGTGAACCTCAAAATACAGCTACCAGTACAAGTCCCACTATTTTTTCAATGTTTAAAAAGAAAAAAAGTATGACCACCCAGATTAATTAAATTGACATATAATACTAAACTTTGCAATCATAACACACTTTAAATCCTATCTTGATGTAGAGAGATTTATATTAGTTATTTAACAACAACAACAGTTTTTTTTATTCATCAATCAATAGTTCCATCCTCTAGGCGAGGGTTGGATGCAATGGTTCTCCACTTGTCCCGATGGTGTGCTGTTCTGATAGACTGTGAATAATTCAAGCCTGTCCACTGTGAAATATTTGTAAACCATGATGGTCTTGGTCTCCCTCTCCCTCTTCTGCCATTCACCTTCCCTTCCAACAATGTATGGCATATTGAACTCTGACGAATGATGTGGCCAAAATAAATCAGTTTCTTTGTCTGTATAGTGGCAAACAAGCGTTTCTTATTTAACAAATTTCTGAGAACTTCTTTGTTGGTGATCTTCTTATATAATATTGTAATGGCCCACGGCCCTCCAACTCTCACTCTCATGGTCACTCATGGAAGAACACCAAGATTCAATCAGAGTACGCTTCAACTTGGTTTATTGAACCATCTGCTCTCCGCGGCGTCAGTAGTTGTCTGACCCACCCCCTGACTCGCCAGATCCCACATCGACTCTATAGGTGTGTGGGGTGTGGGGGGGGGGAGGGGGGTCAGCCACCCGCAGTAGAGGGCAGCCCAGTTGGGGTCTGCCCGGTGGCTACCCGTGCCGCCACCTGGCGCAGTATAGTGGTACTGCGCTGGTGTACTGCGTAGTCTCCGCTGCTACCGCGTGGTAGTAGAGCTCATGTACAGACTACTACAATATCTACCTCACCATCACCTATCCTCCCGTCACCCTCCATCTCGCCTCAGCTATACCTAGGATGTCAAGGCTTAGCGCTGTCATTTCCACTTTAAGGTTGTCATATCTGTAATATATGTAATGCCCGAAGTCGCGAGCCGGGTACAGGGTAGGTAGCCCGCGGGCAGGTCACGTGGAACGGCGGGTGAGGAGCGACTAATAAAGCACTTGTATACTGGTCGTCGGAGTGTTCACATGTTGTCATTACATGGTGTCAGATACAAAAGAACCTACGACCATGGCGCTCACTGGGCTGAAACCACCAAGTGCACTCAGTTTGGAAGGAAACCTTGCCTTGAACTGGAGGGCATGGTTACACGCGTATAATATATATGCAGTTGCGTCAGGAGCAGCGAATAAGACAGAAAAAATACAATGCTGTATTTTTCTGCACGTGGCGGGCAAGGAAGCCCAGAAGTTACACTTAAATTTCAAAATGGAGGAAGACGAACAAGACAAGATGACACCTCTAATTAATGCATTTGAAAGGTATTGTACAGGCCATACAAACATTACAGTTATTAGATACCAATTCAATTCGTACAACCAGAATAATGAGGGCATTGACACGTACGTACGCGAGTTGGAGCATAGAATCCATTTATATGACTACGGGGCACTAGAAGATTCCATGCTGTGCGATAGATTGGTGTGCAGGGTGCGAGACCTAAAGCTATGAGATAAGTTACTACAAACACCTAATTTGCAGCTAAACCAATGCAAAGAATTGTGTAGACTAAGCGAGAATAGCCATGCAAGTTTAAGCGACACGGCAAGCAGTCTAAATGAAACTGTAGATTTGATAAAAAAACGACCGACAGCACCCCAGTTGCAGTACGTGTCAAGAACACCACGTGCTCAAATAAGTTCAGAACGTCTACCAAGAGTACAGTGCAACAAGTGTGGATACAACCATCCAATAAACCAATGTCCAGCGAAAGACAAGCCGTGCCTGTATTGTAATAAAATTGGGCATTTCCAAAAAGTATGCAGAGCCAAAAGTGGAAATAGAGCATGTGTAAATGTACTAGAAGTGGAACAGGTAAACGAAGAATTATCTCAAGACAAGGAGGACAGTGACAATGACGATCTGTACATTAGTGAATTAAATTGTGCAGACGAAAAAATAAACCAATTGTGGTTTGCGAAAATCCAGGTGCAAAATGAACAAATAAATTTCAAACTGGACACCGGTTCACAGGCGAACATTATACCGAAAAACATGTTTGTCAAACTGAAAAATACGGTGCTATCTCCTTCAACAAGTTGCCTTATTACATATTCAGGGCAAAGAATAATTCCAGAAGGTGAAATTCATGTTGATGTCGAGGGATTCAAGATGTGCTTCCAGATAACGGCAACCGGGACGCCGATCCTGGGCAAGGACGCATGTGTGCAGCTCGACTTGGTCAAGCGTGGGCCACGAGGAAACGTCAAGCGGCGAACAGCACAGCGAGTGGAACCAAAGCGCGCAAGAACAGAGCGAACATCTGCAGCGGATTAAATACACGTGGTCGACAAACACGCTGACGAATTGGTAAAGAAATACAGTGATATATTTGAAGGTTTAGGCACGATAAAAACTAATGCAAATATATTCATTGATAACAATGTAAATCCTACAATCGATCCCCCTCGTCGGATTCCGCATGCCATGTCAAGCAAAGTAAAAGATGAGTTAGATCGCATGGTAAACTTAGGAGTTATTGTACAACAAGTAGAACCTACGCCATGGGTGAGTTCGATTACAATAGTGAAAAAGCCAAATAAAATTTGAATATGTCTCGACCCGACAAAATTAAATGCTGCCATTTTACGCACACCATATCCAACTAGAACAATAGACGAAGTAATTGCCAACACATCGGGAGCTAAATATTTTTCAGTATTAGACGCGAACAGCGGCTATTGGCAGATAGTATTAAATAACAAAAGTTCAAAATTGTGTACCTTTAATCATGGGGGAGGTACCGATACACGCGGCTGCCATTCGGTATCAAGACTGCAGGAGACATTTTCATAAGTGAAATGAATGAAATTCTAAAAGATTTACCGGGGGTCAACGTAATTACGGATGATATATTAGTTTATGGCAGCACAATCGAAGAACACAACATAAATTTGGAGAGGGTATTCAAAAGAGCAAGACAAGCTGATTTAAAATTAAATCCGAAAAAATCGAAAATATGTCAAACACAAGTAAATTATGTCGGTCATATTTTAACGCAAGATGGACTTAAACCTAATGCAGACAGGATAAAAGCCATTGTAGACATGCCCGTTCCTATTGATAAAGCTGGAATACAAAGATTCCTGGGTATGGTAGGGTATGTCAGTAAGTTTATACCGAAATACTCTGAAATTACTAAACCGTTACGAACAGTTTTAGACAAAAATACAGCCTGGCATTGGCAACATGAGCAAGAAACAGCGTTCAAACTATTAAAACTGTTACTCATTAAAGCCCCAGTCCTTAAATACTACAGTGTAAAAGACGACGTTACCATACAAGTTGATGCATCCAAATCAGGTTTAGGTGCAACATTGTTTCAAAAGAACCGACCGGTGGCCATGGCGTCCAAAGCTCTTGACGAAACACAATCAATGTATGCAGTAATTGAAAAAGAGTTGTTGGCGATTTGCTTTGTATGCGTCAAATTCCATGAATATGTGTATGGTAAGCAGATTGTAATTGAAACGGATCACAAGCCGTTAGTGAACATAATGGCTAAGCCACTACATTTGTTGTCTGCGCGTATGCAGTGCATGCGCATGAGGTTGCAAAATTACAATTTGATAATAAAACATGTTAATGGATGTCACATGTATTTTGCAGATGCCTTGTCCCGAGCGCATACCGATAGCACCACACCACATGATTTGTTCGACAACACATTGTCGATCGCAAGTGTAAACGTGTCGAACAACATGCTACAGCGCATTCAAACAGAAACGGCACTAGACAAAACACTGCAGGAGGTAATCACGTTGGTAAGAAATGGGTGGCCAACTAACAATAAACACTTGCCAGCAGAGGTGAAACATTTTTATATGTTTAAAGAAGAAATAACTATAGATGATCAAGTTTTATTAAGAGGTAGTCAAATTATTGTTCCGAAGGGTTTGCAGAAAATAACTCTAGATTTGATACATGACACCCACATGGGCATTGTTAAGTGCAAACAGTTAGCCCGAGACCACGTATTATGGCCGGGGATGAGCACACAGATAGAAGACCAAGTGAGTAAATGCACAACATGCCAGCAATATAGGAACATTCCACATGCAGAGCCCATGCGGTCTCATGAAATACCGAAATACCCATTTGTAAAAGTAGGAACCGATCTATTTGAGATAAACCATAAAATGTACTTGATCACAGTTGATTATTATTCAAAATTCCCAGAAGTCAGAGAATTAAAAACGACATCATCAGCAGCAATCATCAAAGCATTATCAGAGATTTTTGGAACTCACGGAATACCCAAATTGTTAATTTCAGATAATGGTCCGCAATTCAATAGCAGAGAATTTCGGTCGTTTGTAGATACATATGGATTCACATATGTCACGTCAAACCCACACTACCCGCAAAGCAATGGACAAATAGAACGTGCAGTACAAACAATTAAAAGATTAATAAAAAAAGCACTAGCAAATAACAAAGATTATAATATGGCCTTATTAGACTTTAGGAATACACCATTACGGACGTTAAATGCTTCACCAGCCCAACTGCTGATGAGCCGAAAATTAGGATCAAAATTACCGACGCTGGCCAACCAATTGAAGCCGACACTACAAACAACTAAAACGAAAGAATTCATAGAAATTCAAACAAAACAACAGAAATATTACAACAAAAAGGCAACAACAACACACAAACAACTAGCTGTAAACGACCATGTCAGATATAGAACATTCGAGGGGAAATGGGAAAACGGCGTAGTCGAAAAAATAAATTGCCCAAGTACACGCGATTACCAAATAAAGTCGAAAACAGGAAACATATTGAGACAAAACCGCGTTCATATATTCAAAGTACCTACGCCAGAAGACCGATCGGCAAATACTCAAAACAATAGCGGCACTATACATAGCAATGCGCAAAACACAAACAATTACAAAACCAGAGTAGGGCGAGTATCCCGCAAGCCAGACTATTTTGGTAATAGAACATGAGGCAATTAGTACAGACCGCAGACCCGACAATTGGATTGACCCACATTGTAGGCAGCGAAACTATCACTGATCAAGAAAGAGTGCATACAAAATAACAAGCGACGCGTAAGTGTGCATAGTGTTCCTCAGATGAGATTTAATGCATAAAGTAAGGAAACAATGAAACTTAAGATGAAACACAAACAAAATGTACATTGGTTGTTAGAATTAAGTCATACCTATTAAGATTTCTTCAAAGATAATGTTAAAACTACAGAACTCATAAGTATCAATCGTTAACGCACAACCAAAACAGAGATATATATATATATCAGTATGGGTGTGACATAGTTGTTAAAGCAGATTTACATAAGTATTTGTAACAAGTAATATAACAGCATACAATATTCTGCACCAAGCAGCCGTTACAGCCAGGACACACAATACTATGATAACTGATATAATGTTACTCGCTGACTGTACTGTAAATAATTGTTAGGCTAAGATTTTGTTGTCCAATCCAGGATCTCGTGCTAATATATATATAAAAAAAAATTAAAAAAAGGGAAGATGTAATATATGTAATACCCGAAGTCGCGAGCCGGGTACAGGGTAGGTAGCCCGCGGGCAGGTCACGTGGAACGGCGGGTGAGGAGCGACTAATAAAGCACTTGTATACTGGTCGTCGGAGTGTTCACATGTTGTCATTACAATATCGGCCTGATTTGTACAATGTTCGTACATTCCATGTTCCAATCTTTAGCACCTTTCCTCCAGTTTTCAGTTACCTTCCTATTTTAGACTTTGGGTTTACATTGTCATTACTAGGTGTCTTAATAGTTGAAGGAAAGGTCCCTCCACTGTAGCTATTAGAAGGCTTCCCCACAGAGGGACCAGAGTTGTCTCCATCTCTAACTTTGCTTCCATTAATTACCATTGCTTACTATGGGTAAATACTTGGTAGGTTCCCCGTCCTTTCCAAGGTGACTGGCCACTTACTCATCTTTGTCAGAGTGTGCCCTGAGGAGCCACATCATCTTGCTGTTGCACCTTCAAAGCTATTGATCTTCTAACTCATCTGCTGCTCCAGTCTTCATGCACTTGAAGGGGTGACATCCCCTGACCACACCAACAAAGTTGATGTGCGCCACATTTAGTTTAGGCCGACAGTTGAGTCGGTATGGCCGCTGGTGTGCACTACCAACTTCTGGTCTTCCCATAAATGGGACTAGCCGCACAAAGGTTATAGCGTCTTTGACCCTATCACCTTTTTTTCATTAAGCCACCATATTTTCCACCTCAAGTATATTTGTTTATGCAACCTGAGGTTGTAGGGTCTGCGCATGAGCAAAATGTGGTTGGGATGATCCGAGGTGATTACTCGATTATGACCCAGGGCTATGTTCAGTGATTTGCCACGTCTGATAAAACTCATATCAGACTGGCTGGTGTCATATCACTCTTTGGTGTTTTGTCATAACTAGGTCCCGGCAGTAATTTTTTAGATCTTTAAGAAGGGAAGTTAATTAAGGTTAATCACACAGTGGTAGTTAAATGCAGAATAGCACCCCAAATATGAAAGATTCTCTCATGTTTACTTTTCAAGATATTCACATTTTAAGATTTCTTTATTTACTTGAACAAAATTTGCCTTTATTATTTAATGAAACATGAGGTGTTTTTAAAATCTTGGTAAGCTGAATGACTACTGCAGTAATTAATAACAAAGCCCTGAGCTTCTGCACCCCGCATTCTCGCTTGCTCTACTGTGGGTTTTACCCTCCCACCACCCTCCCCAATGGGCCCCCCACCACCCTCCCCAATGGGCCCCCCTCCCCTGTCACCACCCTTAACCATCATGAACAAACCATCAACACACCGAACATCCTACACAACTATCAACCTGTTTTAAACACATTGAAAATTATATAAGAGAGATAAAAATGTCTTGTCAACTATAAACTTACCATGTTTTATAAGAGAACAAATTGAACCCTCAATGATTGCACGAGCTTAGCTTTAATTAATCAAGAAAATAATATTAAATGGAGAGTTCAGGAGCAAAACAACGTAAACACCAATAAAAAAAAGTAGTGTAAAATTATATTCAGGTAAAAATCTGTTATTTAATTCTCACAAATTCCACTAATTCCTGGGCATGGTTGGCTATGTTCACAAGTTTATACCAAACATGTCTGAGATTGCAAAACCACTATGCACGCTCCTTGGTAAAGGATGTCACGTGGCACTGACAAAACAAACAGCAAGTCTTGCAAGTCAGCAAGTGACAAAACAAAACAACACAACACAAGCCTCTTTGCCCAAAAGTTATGGAGCAATGAACAAAAAAGTAGGAATATAAAAAAACTATTTTTGTAGCTTTGATTCAAATATTTATCTCCATTTTTGGATTGGTGCTTACGTGGGTTTGCACCTGAACTCTTTGCTTTCATGTATTTTTCTCAGCATTTCCTATATAATTAATCTAGAGGTCAGTTTAGATTTGAAAATGACTCGTTATCTTGTTTCACTGACTTGGCCCACTGAATGCGCTGTCCTTCCTCCATGATTCTCCAGATGTTTCCGAACCCGTTATGGCTAATGGAGCCATTGACGAGGATAGCAATGAGGCCGGCAAACATGAGAACAATCTGGAAGGAGTCGGTCCACATGACAGCCTTAATTCCACCCTGCAGATTAAACAAAGTTCATAATTCAGAACACGCGAAAACAGGCATATTAAAGTGGTAATTAATTTGTAGGCCTTTTTATTTCGATCATAGAGTGGTTATATAGTGAATGGTATATAATGATGTATATAAAGAATATATTTCGCTTTTTAGATTAAGAATTGATCTGGTCCCAACACTTTTTCTAATGGGTTGTTCAGCAGCCCTGTCACAAGATCAGGGCTGCGGGAGTAACTAGGTTGAAACTTTTGAAAGTGGTCTCTGGATGGAAATCCCCCCTACAGGCTTCCCACTCTTTCTCAGACTTCTTTTTTAATGACTTTTTAAGTACTTTTATGACCATTAAAATTGTTTTTAAGGACACAAAATGAAGAAATCCCAAAGCTTTTTCAGCACGCAATAACTCTAGATTCCGAGTTTGCTCCAATGCATGTCCTGTGAAAGTATGACGTCTGAACACTCTGACTTCTGGATAATGAATGCTTTATTCACCGTCCAGGGACCTGAACCGCCGGCACCCTGTGCCTTTGACATCATCTCATATTTGTTTGTTCTCTGCTCGTGCCTGGATGTCTTTTACGCATATATTACATCCCCCCTTCACAAGTATTTTTTAGATATAAGTTTGTCATATGTGACTTGCTGTTTGTTTTGTCAGTGCCACGTGACATCCTTTACCAAGGAGCGTGCATAGTGCTTTTGCAATCTCAGACATGTTTGGTATAAACTTGTGAACATAGCCAACCATGCCCAGGAATCTCTGCACACCTTGCTTGTCATGCGGCTCTGGCATGTCTACAATCACCTGTATTCTGTCTGGATCTGGTTTTACACCTTGTTGGGTAAGTTGATGACCTACGTATTTAACTGTTGTTTTGCATATCAAAGATTTTGAATTGTTTAATTTTAGATTTACCGACCTGGCTCGGTCAAGCACTGCTTTTAGTCTGTTGTTGTGTTTGTCAATGGTTGACCCATATACCAGAATGTCGTCTGTCACTATACCTATCGCGTGTATATCGCCCATGACATGGTACATTCCCTGAATGAAAATGTCACTGGCTGTTTTGATGCAAAATGGTAGAAGGGTGTACCTGTACCAGCCCATGGAGTATTAAACGTGTACAACAGTGAACTTTCGTAGTCTAGTTCGATTTGCCAATACCCTGTCATGGCATATAAAACTGAGAAATATTGCGCGTCAATAGTTTTAGTTGGGAATGGTCCTCTTTTGATAGTTTTGTTCAATTTTGTTCGATCCAGACAGATTCTTATTTTGTTAAGTTTTTCAACAATGGTTATGGAATTTACCCATTCACTTGGCTCATTTTGTTTGACAATAACACCCATTTTTACCATGCGTTTTTAGTTTGTCATGCACGTTATTTTGTATTGCATACGAAATCCTCCTCAGTGGGTCGACAACAGGTTGTATGGATTTTTCAATATGAATGACAGCATTCGATTTTATCAGGCCTAAACCTTGAAAAACACCTTTATATTTCCTTACCAGATCATCGGCTAGCGTGCTATGGACGTTGTTAGGGGTGGAAATGTTTGTCGGCATGCTAGAGTTCACCTCATCAACCCATGCCAACAGGTTCAACACAACACAAGCCTCTTTACCCAAAAGTCTCTGCCGTCGATCTCGACCGAAGCCTCGCCATCGGGAGTGATCCAATGTCCCGAGCGAACACCTAGTGTTCGTCAGTCGCACCAATGCGATCCTGTCGAAGACGTTCCTCGAAAGAACGTTTGCCTCCGAGCCTGTGTCGTGCTTTAACTTGACTGCATGACCGTTCATTCGGACGGTTGCATACCAGAGCTCAGTGTCTTGTTTGGTGTTGCGCTCGATAACACCGACAAACAGATCCATCATCAACACATTGACTTCTGTCGAATCTGGGTCTTGTTCAACGTTGTGAGGGTCGGGTTCTTCCACAGTCAACTCATCGACCCTGCCAAGTTTGCTCTGGCAAACCTTCCCGATGTGCCTGACCTTCTTGCAGGCAACACAAATCTTGCCCTTCGCCGGACAAAATCCACAGTTTTGACATTGAATCTTGAATTCGCTTGCACCGGTGGCATTTCTGGCCTTCCAAGATGGCGATTTCCAAGATGGCGGCCCAGCCGGGTGAACCACCGGTGCACCGGTACACGCATTTGCATATCTGTTCAGACCATCGATTTCTTTGACCTCCACGGGCGATTTTTTCTCTTCCAACTTGTCAGCACTAAATTCACTGAGTTCGCACATATTAATGCACTTTTCGAGTGTGAGATCGGCTGTTTGAAGCATCTTGTTTCTCAACGTCATGTTCTTGACACCAGCAACCAAATGATCGCGCAAAAGCGATTCTTCAATCAGTCCATATTCACAATCTTTCACTCTGTCCCAGAGGGCCGTGATATATGTGGACATATTTTCGCTGGCTTGATTATGTGAGTTCAAAAGGTAATGTATTATTAATAAGTTTGATTTGCCAGTACAGTATGCTTGAAATGCCTATGTTAACGGCCCAATCTTGTCCTGCTCGGCAAGCGTGATGGCCACATTGATCCAGATTATAATCTCGACCAGACATCAGGCACACCTCAACACAGTCCTGTTTTGGGTCCCTTCCCATATAGGACTCTATGGTAATGACCAGGCCGACTGTGCCGCTCTAGCTGGTGCCAACCGAGCAGACGTGGAGACAGCCATCCCTCCCTCCATCACCAAACTGACCGCCACCGCTTCTTGAGCCACCACCAAACTCTGGGAATGTGCCACACAGAAGGAACAAGTACGGAACCCTTATTCAATAAGCTGGCTCTGGTACACCCTGGTCAGAACTAACATCCCCCATCTAGTCGGCCTTCCTGCTTCTACCCAAGTCGCCGTCAACCACTTCAGCACCGCCATTGGTCCATGCAGCACTAAGATCTTCAATGTGGCCCACATACTCGCCTCATGTGGCGCTGTTGGCAGATCTGCAATCAGTGACTTCATGGAGGACTCTGACCGCCAAGCCAACTCAGCGACAATAGGGCCGCTCTGGCTATCCTCTCCAGGATTTCCAAGTCATCCTGGAACGCACTTGCTCGCTTCTACTGCCAGAACGCAGATATCATCAACACTGTCGGTCGCCCAGACCCTGACACTGAGGACTAGCAGGCCCCACCTCATCCCCATACCTGACTTGAC
This sequence comes from Branchipolynoe longqiensis, assembly GCA_030323885.1. Classification (NCBI taxonomy): domain Eukaryota; kingdom Metazoa; phylum Annelida; class Polychaeta; order Phyllodocida; family Polynoidae; genus Branchipolynoe; species Branchipolynoe longqiensis. Next base: position 5,915,026 of record CM059199.1, read on the forward strand.
ACCACTACCAACTAACCACTAATTTTCATTAACAACTAACAGGTAACCCCACCCACTGCCTAACTAATCCCATCCTTACTTCACTTCTTCCTCTGGCCTTGGCCGGACTTACTGTGCATACCGATGAATCTGGAGGGACTGAAGTTTGGATCCTGGTCGAGTCAAACCGATGACTTATAAAATAGGTACCTTTTGCTGCTCAGATAATGTGACTGTGTGGGACATCAGGTCATGGTGCTGGCGGCCTGATTTCCCAGTGGGGCAGCACTATAAAGTCACCATGAGCGCACGCTGTCACAAGTCGGTGCACGTCCTGGTATGGCCTAGGGCCTTAATGGGGCATAAAACTACACCAATCACCCAGCCTCCCCAGGCCCTGTCAGAGGACTGGGGTTGGGCTTTTAGGCTGCCTTTTTCCTTCCTCCCTCCCTGTGAAAGTACAACGTCTGAACACTTTGACTTCTGGATACTGAATGGTTTATTCACGGCCTAGGGCTCACTTGACCCGCCGGCTAAACTTTCCATGACGTCATCTCATTAGCATATTCCTTTGTCTCAAACTCTGCATCTCGTTAACATATATTAGCCACACACCTATACGTCTATTACGCATATATCACATCCCCCCTCAAAGTATTTCTGAAACATGAAATATTTCAAAATAACCATGACGATAACACCACATACTAGTCAAATGAATGCACAACAACATATCTGCGTACTTAACTTAAACACAAGGCCTTGCAAATGTCTGAGCGCCCAATCCACTGAAGTCCTTAACTGTCTGGCCGTAACACCTGACGTCATAAAGTGTCCATCACATATCATATAAGAACGAACATAGCTGAAAATACAACTTAATCCTAAATGCACATGTTATACGAGTACCCACTCAATCTAAACTGACCTACTACAGGTCTAACCTGCTCGCTGGCCTTATCAGCCGACCTGACCTACTTAGATTAGCCGCACTGTTTACATTCGGCACTGACACTGACCCAGTTTGCATCTGCCCGACCAGTTTGGGTTGCCCCCCCACAGGCGCCCTGATAATCTGCACCCGGTTACGATATAACATATTACCTGACTCGTTCTAAATTTGATACTCTCTCCCAGAAACACCAGTCCGTCCCAAAATAACCCCTTTTTTCCATTCCCGAGCAGTTCATGGCTCTTAAACTGTGGAGCATTGTCCGAAACGACCTGACTTGGAATACCGTGTCTTGCAAAAGTATCCTTCAACGCATCAATAACAGTGACAGATGACGTATCTCCCAACAGCGTCACGTCTGGATACTTTGTGTAGTAATCTACAGTTATCAGGTAATTCTTATGATCTAACTCAAACAAATTGGCACCAACTTTTTCATACGGTTGACAGGCGATCGGGTGATTTATCAACGGCTCGTTATGCAAATTTGTTCAGTTGTTTTGTCAAGTGTCACACAGACTGACCTTATCTTCAATTTGCTTATTCATATTCGGCCAAAACATACAGTCCCGCGCCAACTGCTTGGACTTTGTCACACCTAGGTGTGTCTCATGTAACACCTCTATCATTTCACCATGAAGACCCGGAGGAACCACCACCCGATTGCCGTTCATTACAAGATTGTTTTCTATCATTAACTCGTGTTTGTATGGGATGTATTGTCTCAGACACAGTGGTGTCTGTATGCGTGTAGTGTCCCACCCATCTTCAATGTGTGAGATCAACATGGACATGGATACATCCTTCTCATACTCATTGACAATCTTACTCAACAAACTCGACGACTGGATGTCCACTGCGGCAACGCAGAACGTGTCATCGAACAGGCTATCATGACCTACTTTGATGCTATGCGCCCTGGACAACGTGTCTGCAAAAAACATCAAAGAACCCTTCACATGACATAGCTCAATATTGTAATTTTGCAATCGCATTCGCATCCTCTGCATTTTAGCCGAAAGTTTATGAATTGGCTTCTGCATTATCGCCACCAATGGCTTGTGGTCCGTTTGAATTTGAACTTCTTTGCCAAAGATATACTCATGAAACCTCTGGCATCCGAAACATATGGCGAGCATTTCTTTTTCTATAGTGGCATAACCACACTGTGCTGAGTTAAGCTCACGAGATGCGAGTGTGATCAGTTTGTCATCTTGCACCAACACGGCACCTAAACCTGACTGACAAGCATCTACCTGAATCACAATGGGTTTCATAACATTGTAATACGATAACACAGGAGCAGTTCTTAACTTCTCCTTCAACTTATCAAACGCGCCCTGCTGTTCGGCCTACCAGTGCCACGCCACGTCCTTAGCCAGGAGCGTGCGTAGTGGTTTGGCTATCTCGGACATGTTGGGTATAAACTTGTGTACATATTCAACCATGCCCAGGAACCTTTGGACGTCTTGTTTGTCACCAGGCTCTGGCATGTCAACTATTGCTTGTATTCTGTCTGGATCAGGCTTCACACCCTGCTGGGTAAGTTGATGACCTACATATTTCACTGTAGTTTTATATAACAAAGATTTAGCATCATTTAACTTCAGGTTAACCGACCTAGCTCGGTCCAACATGGCTCGGAGTCACTCGTTGTGCTCCTCAACCGTTGACCCATATACCAAAATATCATCCATAACTCTCCCGATAGCGGGTATATCGCCCATGACACGGTGCATTTCCTGAATAAAAATGTCATCGGCTGTTTTGATGCCAAAAGGCAAGCGGGTGTACCTGTACCGGCCCCACGGAGTATTGAATGTGCACAAACGTGAACTTTCGTCATCTAATTCTATTTGCCAATAACCTGTCTTTGCATCCAAAACTGAAAAATACTTTGCATCTGCCGTTTTGGCAATAATTTCGTCAATCGTTTTGGTAGGGAAAGGCCCTCTCTTTATTGCCTTGTTCAACTTAGTCGGATCCAGCCAAATCCTTATCTTTTTTTTTTTTTACGATAGTTATAGAATTAACCCACTCGGTAGGTTCATCCTGTTCAACTATGACACCTAACTCAACTATGCGATCAAGCTCACTATGTACCTTACACTGAATGGCAAACGGAATCCGTCTAGGCGGATCAATGACAGGTTGAACAGATTTATCGACATGAATGATAGCATTTGCCTTGATCAACCCCAAACCCTGAAACACATCTTTGTATTCGCTTACCAGCTTCCCCGCCCGAGCGCTGGGACTGTTCGTCGGCTCGGAAATGTTCGGCGGCACAGCACAGTGCACCTCATCCACACGCACCAGCAGGTTCAAAGTCACACAAGCCTGCTTGCCCAAAATAGGCTGACAATCCGGTACCACTTGGAACTTGAGCACTCTGTCATTGACGTCCAGCAGTGCCTCCCTGTCAGGGGTGATCCGATGACCCGAGAACGTCACCAACGAACACCTGGTGTTCGTCAGCCGCCCCGGAGCAACTCTGTCGAAAACATACCTCGGCAGCACGTTCGCCTCCGACCCAGTGTCAAGCTTGAACTTGACAGGACAACCATTCACCCGAACGATCGCGTGCCACAGCTCGGCATCCTGACCGGCACCGCGGTCGACGGCACTGACGAACAGATCCGTTGCCAGTACGTTGACCTCCGCCGGATCCGGGTCTTGCTCAGCATTGTGAGGGTCGGGCTCTTCCATGGTAAGTTTGTTGACCCTGCCCAGTCTGCTCCTACAGACCTTACCGAAGTGCCCGATCTTCTTGCAAGCTATGCAAGCCTTTCATTTCGCTGGGCAGACTCCCCGGCGGTGTTCATATCCACAGTTCTGGCAGCGGATCTTGAACTCTCCTGCACCGACGCCGCCGGCATTCCAAGATGGCGATTTCCAAGATGGCGTCGCCAATGACCGAACCGCCGGTGCACCGGTACGCGCATTAGCATAGTTCCGTATGAAATCAATCTCCTTACTTTCCACGTCTGATTTGGTGTCCTCCAGAAGATCGGAACTAAATTCACTCATCTCACACATACTAACACATTTTCCCAACATTAACTCAGAAGTTTGAAGCAGTTTGTTCCGTAAATTAACATTCCGTACACCAGCCACTATCCGATCGCGCAACAGCGACTCCTCCACTGTACCATATTCACAATCCTTCACCTTGTCTCTCAATTCCGTGATGTATGTAGCCATATATTCCGTAGCCTGATTATGTGAATTAAACTTATACCGTGTGATAATGAGACTGCATTTACCGACACAATAAATCCGAAATGCCTCCGTAAGTGGCACGATCTTATCTTGATCAGCGAGAGCGATATCCATATTGGCGAAAACCTTCTGCGCCTCCTCGCCAGCAACATGAAGAAAGATGCAGCATTGCACTCGTTCTGTCTTCAATACGACACCTGCCACAGTAGCGTATATGTCATATGCTCTGATCCATGTTTTCCAGTTCGATCTCGCATTGTGGCTGAGGACAAGCTGATCAGGCGGCCGCAATCCCGGCAACGTATTAGCGGGCGGCATTCTTCCACCGTCTGAACACTTTGACTTCTGGATACTGAATGGTTTATTCACGACCTAGGGCTCGCTTGACCCGCTGGCTAAACTTTCTATGACATCATCTCATTAGCATATTCCTTTGTCTCAAACTCTGCATCTCGTTAACATATATTAGCCACACACCTATACGTCTATTACGCATATATCACACTCCCCCCCCCCAATTTCTCTGACCACTACCCATCGGAAGCCAACTCCCGACCACATGGGACCGTTTTCAGTGCTGCCCATACAGTGCTGCAGATTTGCAGCCTTCAGCGCACCAATGCGACTGAAAACTCCCCAAAAACAAAAACAATAACATGTTGGCGAAAACCTTCTGGGCTTCTTCGCCTGTGATGTGAAGGAAGATACAGCATTGCACTCGTTCTGTTTTCGTAACGACTCCTGAAGGCGTGGTATACATATTATATGCTCTGATCCATGTTTTCCAGTTCGATCATGCGTTGTTGCAGAGGATGAGCTGACCTGGCGGTCTGAGGCCCGGCACTGTGTTTGCAGGCGGCATTGTCCTTAACTGACACCATGTGAAAGTACGACGTCTGAACACTTTGACTTCTGGGTACTGAATGCTTTATTCACCGTCCAGGTACCTGAACCGCTGGCACCCTGTCCCTCTGATGTCATCTCATTTACATATTCCTTTGTTCTCTGCTCGTGCCTGGATGTCTTTTACGCATATATTGCATGTCCTATTGCCCATCAGGTGGGGACAAATTCCAATGTAATCTTTGTAGGATGGCCAAAGTTGGTCCAAAATTATTGTCTGCAGTAACCCTGAGAAATTATTTCAAAATGACACCAAATGTCACCTTTCAAAGAACAAGATTAATGTTCAACCTTGATATAAGGACAGGTTGCAAAACAAAAATGCATAAGCCTACCTAGAGTTACTGCATACCTTAAAGTGCAAGTGACATGGTGAAAAAGTCAGGCTAAACGACAAAGTTAGATTCCTGACATCAACATGATTGGTGCTACTTATGAATCAAATTGTCCATGTCTTTGTGTAATCCTTAATGACTTATAACATTTTTAGTAAAATTGCATAATGCAATTTAGCAATGCTTACCAGGCTTGTGTAGAATGTGCACACAACACCGACAGAAAATACGCCAACCCAAACATTTATGCCGGACACTGGAATACACAACAATAAAAATCATTAATTGCAATTGCAAATCATTTCATAGTCATGATATCACCATGTGGTTTGTTGTTTTAGTGATTGTTTGTATATTTTGCTCATAACGGTTAAGTGCATGTAGCCTACTTGTTTTCGGCACTGTGCAGTATTCATATGGATTGATTTCCTTTATCAATAGTTTCTGTAAACTTGTTTGTGGTGTAAAATCGGAGAGTTCCAAATTATTTATTTTTTTGGTGTTCATCTATATTTTGTAAATAGTCAACATTTGTATTACCTTGTACCCATGGAATTAGTGTTTTAATCTAGATATACTATGTTAGTTTTTGTCACACCTTTGAAGGTTAGGTTTGTGCGTAATTTGTACGGATTTCAGGTACTCCATTTTCTTTGTTGGTTTTAGCTCATTTTCCTTTAGAAATCCCTCCCATTATTTCAACTGTACATCTGGCCTGGTGCTTAGGCCTAGGTGATCAGTAATTGCTTAGCATGGTCCCTCCTATGGGTTTGTGATGTTTTATGGCTTACTCACTGTTCTATCCCTGATCTATGTGATCTATGAGTATTAGTACATATTTCTTTTTCTATATCTCACCTCCAGTCTTTCTTGATTTTCTTTTTATATTCTTTTAGTGTTTTGGTGTTTCTTAGCTCACTACTTTGGCTGGTTCCAGCTTTTATGCTCATAGCTAAAACAGTTCTGTTGAAACACCCACAGTTGGATCTTTCTGTTTTTAGCACAGGCAACCTCACTAGCTCTAGTGATCTTTCTGCTTGTTGTTTTCTATTTTTCTACAGAGTCAAAGGCTATTATTCTGAGGGGTGTGTTTCTCTTCTAGTTTCTAGCATGCAAATATTAGCCTGTTTGTGTAGGTCTATGTATGAACAACAATAGTTTCAACTTTCCAGCTATGGGGGCACCACCTGTGACTGCCCCCCTACTGCGACCGGCTAGCACCTTGTCAGTGTAAGTTTGTCTTTTTATATCAATCAATCAATCAATCAATCAATAGGATACAGCTATAATAGGCCTCGGATCTGTTATATAATTCACGACGAGACAAGGAATTGAATAATATTGCTTTTATTCAATCGACAATGAAGAGAGTAATGGGAATGAAGGTTTGAATGGGGTAGGCCCTACTCGGATGCTCAACCCTATCAATATGACATGTTTCTTTGTAGTTGAAGGGTGGGTGGTGGCAAAATTGGTGGTCAGCTTGATCAGCTTGTATCCAAGTAGTGACTGATCATTGGAGCAAGGAACCAGCTCTGACATCAGTGCCTGGAGGACAATATTAAGGCTAGGTGGTGTGATATATGCGTAGTAGACGTCTAGACCTGTGGTTAATATATGTTAATGATATGCAGGGTTGGGGACAAAGAGATATGCAAATGAGATGATGTCATAGAAAGTTTAGCCGGCGGGTCAAGCGTGCCCTACGCCGTGAATAAACCATTCAGTAACCAGAAGTCAAAGTGTTCAGACGTTGTACTTTCACAGGTGGTGGCAGTAGTAATAGATTAAGCTAAGATGCAAATGAGATGACGTCATGGAAAGTTTAGCCGGCGGGTCAAGCGTGCCCTATGCCGTGAATAAACCATTCAGTAACCAGAAGTCAAAGTGTTCAGACCGTTGTACTTTCACATGGTGTCAGATGAGGAAGAATGCCGCCCGCAAATACTTTGCCGGGTTTGCGGCCGCCTGGTCAGCTTGTCCTCAGCAACAACGCAAGATCGAACTGGAAAACATGGATCAGAGCATATGATATATACGCCACTGCGGCAGGTGTCATATTGAAAGGAGAACGAGTGCAATGCTGCATCTTCCTTCACGTTGCTGGCGAGGAAGCGCAAAAGGTATTTGCCAATATGACTTTTGCGTACGTCGATGAAGACAAGATCAGACCGTTAACTGAAGCATTTCGAGTTTATTGTGTAGGTAAAAGCAGTCTAATTATCACACGGTACAAGTTCAATTCGCATAATCAAGCGTCAGAAAATATGGCGACGTACATCACAGCGTTAAGGGACAAAGTCAAGGACTGTGAATACGGAGTGGTGGAGGAGTCGCTTTTGCGCGATCGAATTGTGGCTGGCGTTAAAAATGTGAATTTGCGGAACAAATTGCTTCAAACTACTGAGTTAACGTTGACAAAATGCATAAGTATGTGTGAAATGAGTGAGTTCAGTTCAGATCTGTTGGAGGACACCAAATCAGACGTTGAAAGTAAAGACATAGATTTCATTCGGAATTATGCTAATGTGTGTACCGGTGCACCGGCGGTCCGGTCAGCGGTGACGCCATCTTGGAAATCGCCATCTTGGAATGCCGGCGGTGCCGGTGCAGGAGAGTCCAAGATCCGCTGCCAGAACTGTGGATACGAACACCGCCGGGGAGTCTGCCCAGCGAAAGGGAAGGCTTGCATTGCCTGTAAGAAGATCGGGCACTTCGGGAAGGTCTGTAGGAGCAGGCTCGGGAGAGTCAACGAGCTTCACGTCGAAGCGCCCGACCCTCACAATGCTGAGCAAGACCCAGATCCGGCGGAAGTTAATGTACTGGCAACGGATCTGTTTGTGGGCGCCGTCGATCGCGGTGCTGGACGGGATGACGGGCTGTGGCACGCAATCGTTCGGGTGAACGGTTGTCCTGTCAAGTTCAAGCTTGACACTGGATCGGAGGCAAATGTGCTTCCGAGGTTCGTCTTCGACAGAGTCGCTCCGGGGAGGCTGGCGAACACCAGATGTTCGTTGGTGACGTTCTCCGGTCACCGAATCACGCCGGATGGAGAGGCACTGCTTGATGTCAACGACTGTGTGCTTCGGTTCCAGGTGGTGCCGGATTGCCAGCCCATCCTGGGCAAGCAGGCTTGTGTGACTTTGAACCTGCTGGCACGCGTAGATGAGGTGCACAGGGCCATACCGACGAACATTGGCAAACCGACGAACGTAGCCAAACCAACGAACATTGCCATACCAAAGAACAATGCCAGCGCAGGGGCGGAGAAGCTGGTAAGCGAATACAAAGACGTATTTCAGGGTTTGGGGTTGATCAAAGCAAAGGCTATCATTCATGTCGATAAGTCTATTCAACCTGTCATAGATCCGCCTAGACGGATTCCGTTTGCAATTCAGAGTAAGGTACGCAGTGAGCTTGATCGTATGGTAGAATTAGGTGTTATAGTGGAACAGGATGAACCTACCGAGTGGGTTAATTCTATCACGATCGTAAAAAAAACTAATAAAATTAGAATCTGTCTGGATCCGACTAAGTTGAACAAAGCCATAAAGAGAGGACCATTCCCTACCAAAACTATTGACGAAATTATTGCCAAAACGGCCGATGCAAAGTATTTTTCAGTTTTGGATGCAAAGACAGGGTATTGGCAGATAGAACTAGATGAGGAAAGTTCACGTTTGTGCACGTTCAATACTCCGTGGGGCCGGTACAGGTACACACGTTTACCGTTTGGAATCAAAACAGCCGGTGACATTTTTATTCAGGAAATGCACCGTGTCATGGGTGACCTACCCGGTATCGGGATAGTCACGGACGATATTTTGGTATATGGGTCAACGGTTCAGGAACATAACGAGCGGCTCCGAGCTGTTTTGGACCGAGCTAGGTCGGTTAATCTCAAATTAAATGATGCTAAATCATTGCTATGTAAAACTACAGTGAAGTATGTAGGTCATCAACTGACCCAGCAGGGTGTGAAGCCTGATCCAGACAGAATACAAGCAATAGTAGACATGCCAGAGCCGCGTGACAAACAAAGCGTCCAAAGGTTCCTGGGCATGGTTGGATATGTGCACAAGTTCATACCCAACATGTCCGAGATTGCTAAACCACTATGCACGCTCCTAGCCAAGGACGTGGCGTGGCACTGGCAAGCCGAGCAGCAAGGGGCGTTCGATAAGTTGAAAGAGAAGTTAAGAACTGCTCCTGTATTGACATATTACAATGCTAAGAAGCCTGTTGTAATTCAGGTAGATGCTTGTCAGTCAGGTTTGGGAGCCGTGTTGATGCAAGATGGTAAACCAATTGCACTTGCATCTCGTGCGCTTAATGCAGCGCAGTGTGGATATGCCACTATTGAAAAAGAAATGCTCGCCATATGTTTCGGATGACAACGGCTTCATGAGTATATATTTGGCAAGGAAGTTCAAATTCAGACAGACCACAAACCGTTGGTAGCCATAATGCAAAAACCAATACACAAGCTGTCGGCTAAAATGCAAAGAATGGGAATGCAATTGCAGAATTACAATATCCAGTTATGTCATGTGAAGGGCTCTTTGATGTTTTTTGCAGACACGTTGTCCAGGGCGCATACCGCCAAAGTAGGTCATGATAGCCTGTTCGATGACACGTTCTGCGTTGCTGCAGTGGATGTGCAGTCATCGAGTCTGTTGAGTAAAATTGTAGCTGAGTATGAAAAAGATGTATCTATGTCTATGTTGGTCTCACACATTGAAGATGGGTGGGACACTACACGTATACAGACACCACCGTGTCTGAGACAGTACATTCCGTACAAACATGAGTTGACAGCTGAAAATAATCTTGTAATGAACGGCAATCGGGTGGTGGTTCCTCCAGCTCTTCGTGGTGAAATGATAGAGGCGTTGCATGAGATGCATTTGGGGGTAACTAAGTCCAAGCAGTTGGCGCGGGACTGTATGTTTTGGCCAAATATTAACAAGCAAATCGAGGATAAAGTCAGTCGGTGTGACACTTGTCAAAACAACCGGAAAAATTTGCATAACAAGCCATTGATAAATCACCCGATCGCCTGTCAACCATATGATAAAATCGGTGCCGATTTATTTGAGTTAAATCATAAGAATTACCTGATAACTGTAGACTACTACACCAAGTATCCTGAGGTAACGCTTTTGGGCGACACGTCGTCTGTCACTGTCATTGAAGCGTTAAAAGACAACTTTGCAAGGCACGGTATTCCTAGTCAGGTAGTATCGGATAATGGTCCACAGTTCAAGAGCCATGAGTACAGGGAGTTTGCACTGCATTACGGGTTCAAGGCCGTGTATTCCAGTCCGCAGTATCCGCGTAGCAACGGTCAGGTTGAACGGTTCGTACAAACAGTGAAGGACATGTTAAAGAAGTGTGAGAAGACTGGGGCTGATTTTCAGTTAGCATTGTTGAATTATCGCAATACTCCGTTGCCTGTCCTGAACGTATCTCCAGCGCAGCTGCTCATGAGCAGAAGGGTATTTTGGTGCCTGAAACGCAGGATCCTAAGAAAAGGCAGACAGCTCAGCGGCAGGGTCGTCAGAAAGCGTTTCATGACCGGAAGTGCGGTAAGGTGCACAAGCCCATGAAAGTTGGAGATAAGATTAAGTACAAAAATAATGCTGGGGAATGGAAAAAAGGTGTTATTTTGGGACGGACTGGGGTGTCCGGGAGAGAATATCAGATTTTAAATGAGTCAGGCAACATGTTATATCGTAACCGTGTGCAAATCATTGGAGTGCCAGTGGAGGGGCGACCCGAGGTAGTCGTGCAGACGCAATCTGGGTCAGCGTCAACGCCGAATGTAAACAGTACGGTTAATCTAAGTAGGTCGGGTCGGCTGATAAGGCCGGCAAGCAGGTTAGATCTATAGTGGGTCAGTGTGCTTCCGACAGTTGCAGGATTAACATGTGCATGTACGTTTAAGTTTATTTCAGCTTTTGTGTGTTTAATGTTGATACATATGGACAATTAGAGTTGTCAGGCATTACGGCCGGATTGTTGAGGACTTAAGTGCATTGTGCACTCGGATATTTGCAAGTTAAGTGCGCATATATGTTGATATTGTATGACTTATGTTCTTTAAGGATATTTTGTAACATTTCATGTTTCAGAAATACTTTGAGGGGGGGATGTGATATATGCGTAGTAGACGTCTAGACCTGTGGTTAATATATGTTAATGATATGCAGGGTTGGGGACAAAGAGATATGCAAATGAGATGATGTCATAGAAAGTTTAGCCGGCGGGTCAAGCGTGCCCTACGCCGTGAATAAACCATTCAGTAACCAGAAGTCAAAGTGTTCAGACGTTGTACTTTCACAGGTGGTGGCAGTAGTAATAGATTAAGCTAAGTGTTATCAGAGAGCGTGTATATAAACAGATGAGAGGGACAACTCCCATACTAGAGCATGTAACAGCTGCCGACTGTGGCGCTCCAAGTGGTGGTTGTTGAACACTTTATGACACAGCTGGCAAACTCAAGGCATTTTCAATGGCAGTGAGCAATCTTCATACAGAAAACGTTAAATATCTCTAAAACTACAACACCTAGAAACAAACTGATTGGAATACACATAGAAAACATGTTTACCAACAACATTATATTAAATTTATATGGTTAGGGTTCTGGATTTCTATTAATTTGGAATAAAACTGACGTTTTTCACTACGCGTACGGCAAACTCAAGGCATTGTCAATGGCCTTGAGCAGTCTTCGTACAGAAAAAGTGAAATATCTCTAAAACTACACTACATAGAAACAAACTGTTTTGAACACATATAGAAAACATGTTTACCAAAAGGATTATATTAAATTGATAAGGTTAGGCTTCTGGATTTCTATTAATTTTGAATAAAAACAAATGTTTTGCACTGAGCGTACCGGCAAACTCAAGGCTTGTTCAACACTAACCGCCAGATTAACATGTGCATGTACGGTTAAGTTTATTTCAGCTTTTGTGTTTACTGTTGATACATATGGACAATATGAGATGTCAGGCATTACGGCCGGAATGTTGAGGACTTAAGTGCATTGTGCACTCGGACATTTGCAAGTTAAGTGCGCATATATGTTGATATTGTATATTTTGTGTTTCTTCATTGATATTTTGTAACATTTCATGTTTCAGAAATACTTTGAGGGGGGGATGTGATATATGCGTAATAGACGTCTAGACCTGTGGTTAATATATGTTAATGATATGCAGGGTTGGGGACAAAGAGATATGCAAATGAGATGACGTCATGGAAAGTTTAGCCGGCGGGTCAAGCGTGCCCTACGCCGTGAATAAACCATTCAGTAACCAGAAGTCAAAGTGTTCAGACGTTGTACTTTCACAGGTGGTGGCAGTAGTAATAGATTAAGCTAAGTGTTATCAGAGAGCGTGTATATAAACAGATGAGGGGACAACTCCCATACTAGAGCATGTAACAGCTGCCGACTGTGGCGCTCCAAGTGGTGGTTGTTGAACACTTTATGACACAGCTGGCAAACTCAAGGCATTTTCAATGGCAGTGAGCAATCTTCATACAGAAAACGTTAAATATCTCTAAAACTACAACACCTAGAAACAAACTGATTGGAATACACATAGAAAACATGTTTACCAACAAGATTATATTAAATTGATATGGTTAGGGTTCTGGATTTCTATTAATTTGGAATAAAACTGACGTTTTTCACTACGCGTACGGCAAACTCAAGGCATTGTCAATGGCCTTGAGCAGTCTTCGTACAGAAAAAGTGAAATATCTCTAAAACTACACTACATAGAAACAAACTGTTTGGAACACATATAGAAAACATGTTTACCAAAAGGATTATATTAAATTGATAAGGTTAGGCTTCTGGATTTCTATTAATTTTGAATAAAAACAAATGTTTTGCACTGAGCGTACCGGCAAACTCAAGGCTTGTTCAACACTAACCGCCAGGATTAACATGTGCATGTACGTTTAAGTTTATTTCAGCTTTTGTGTGTTTAATGTTGATACATATGGACAATTAGAGTTGTCAGGCATTACGGCCGGATTGTTGAGGACTTAAGTGCATTGTGCACTCGGATATTTGCAAGTTAAGTGCGCATATATGTTGATATTGTATGACTTATGTTCTTTAAGGATATTTTGTAACATTTCATGTTTCAGAAATACTTTGAGGGGGGGATGTGATATATGCGTAGTAGACGTCTAGACCTGTGGTTAATATATGTTAATGATATGCAGGGTTGGGGACAAAGAGATATGCAAATGAGATGATGTCATAGAAAGTTTAGCCGGCGGGTCAAGCGTGCCCTACGCCGTGAATAAACCATTCAGTAACCAGAAGTCAAAGTGTTCAGACGTTGTACTTTCACAGGTGGTGGCAGTAGTAATAGATTAAGCTAAGTGTTATCAGAGAGCGTGTATATAAACAGATGAGAGGGACAACTCCCATACTAGAGCATGTAACAGCTGCCGACTGTGGCGCTCCAAGTGGTGGTTGTTGAACACTTTATGACACAGCTGGCAAACTCAAGGCATTTTCAATGGCAGTGAGCAATCTTCATACAGAAAACGTTAAATATCTCTAAAACTACAACACCTAGAAACAAACTGATTGGAATACACATAGAAAACATGTTTACCAACAACATTATATTAAATTTATATGGTTAGGGTTCTGGATTTCTATTAATTTGGAATAAAACTGACGTTTTTCACTACGCGTACGGCAAACTCAAGGCATTGTCAATGGCCTTGAGCAGTCTTCGTACAGAAAAAGTGAAATATCTCTAAAACTACACTACATAGAAACAAACTGTTTGGAACACATATAGAAAACATGTTTACCAAAAGGATTATATTAAATTGATAAGGTTAGGCTTCTGGATTTCTATTAATTTTGAATAAAAACAAATGTTTTGCACTGAGCGTACCGGCAAACTCAAGGCTTGTTCAACACTAACCGCCAGGAACGACACTGTAGCCTGTGTTACCGTTTTTCGCGGGAGTTGTCCCTCTCATCTGTTTATATACACGCTCTCTGGTGTTATGGTGTTGGTGTGGAAGGAAACCGCTAGGTGGCGGCGTCAGTATCTATAGGAATGAACATGGGTAGCCCCTACTGACTCCTTGTCCCACCGAGCATTCCCCATGTTACGATATCATGTACAATGTGACAAAACGACAACAACAAAAAACATTGACTTTGCAACTTTAAATGACTACACGCAGGGATGAAAGTGGTGTTGAGCAAACAATGCAGAAATCAAGCTGAGATTATTACACTGACGGCAAATTTCCGCGATAACGCAGATTTTCTCCCATAAACTTAGCCGTCAGGGAATCGCGGGAAAATGCCAGAAGTCAGGTTTCAACTATCCCTGTTGTGACTATATTATCGCCAATACCTAACTTGTTTTTGTTTGGGCTTATGTTCTAGCACCATCTAAGGTCATATAAGAATGGGATTCAAACTACCCAACTGTTGTCATATATATAAATCTAATTTTGGGAGGATTTTTATTTAACGTTAATCACTAAATATAAAGAATCTTAGAAATCCGAGAAACCATAGACATCTTCCATCCCTGATATGCATTAAATTAAGTTCATCACTTGAAGTCAAGCTTAAAATGAAATAAAAGAATTAATACACTCACCAGCAGTGAGCGCTAACGATGGTGCGTATAATACAATCGCCATATACAGCACCTGAAATAAGCACAATGTATAAGTAAATCCCCATAAATAGCTCACATTTTGAAACCACCCACACATTTTATTGCATTGGATCAGTCTATGAAATACAAACATATAACTCTGAGAAATGCTTACAATTTGTAATATTATAGATAATAGTAATCATTCATTAGCATTGGTGGGAAATGAGTTTCTGTTAAAGTTGCCTGGTCCAACGAAACTTCTTTTTTTTCAAACAAAGTAGTTACCTACATTTAATTCTATCTATTCAACTTAGCTACCGGTGCATTAACTAATGCAAATAACATGTTGATACCGATGGTTGATGGGGCAACTCAAGAATTTGTCATGTTGCTTCGGAAACACCCCGCCAGTTAAGCTGGAAAGTGCCTGACTAGAGTAGTTCCAGATTTTGTCAACAGATGTCACTAGCTTAACTGGAGGGATGTAATACACAAAGAGAGTGGTGGTGACATTCCAGAAGAAAAATATAATATAGTTGTCTTTAAAAAAAGATATATTAGAAGGATAGGAGCTTGAATCCTGTTGCGATATGAATATCTGAATATAATCAAGCATTTGATTATTTTTCCAAGCATTCTTTACGGAGATATAACATGTGAATCCATAGACAGTCCGGGAAACGTCCCGACTAGAGTAGTTCCAGATTCTGCCGATAGATGTCACAAACTTAAAGTTGCATAGTCCGGTGGTTTTGAGTTTCTGTCATGATGGCACACTTTTGAGATATTGCCAAATTAAACATGTCAAATTAGTTTTAGCAAGCACGCCAAAACTCTGACACCATAGGGTTCTGCAGTAACAGGTTCTATTGAATTGGTTCAATATCCCCTTCTATGTGGTAACAATTACTTAATATGTGCATCAGTATCTAAGTTAGATATGTAGAATCAAATCTAGATAATTGTTTTGGTTTTGAAAATGTTATGCTTCATCGGACTATGTAGCTTTAACTGGTGGGGTCTATTCGCACACGACAAGGGACAGATGGTGCTGTCACCTATGGTTCAGTTAGCCTCTCCTGCACCCTCCATGATGTACCCACTGAACCCACGAGAACTTTCAGTCGATGCTCAGGCCCATATCCACGTGTTAGACTAGGCGGTCCCACCTTCTAGCCAGGCTGCCCTGATGTGAACTCTTTGAACTCTTGACGATACTTCCGGTATGGCTACCCCTCCCTCCAACAGTTTGTATCCTGACACCCAAACATTGACACCTAACTCCTTTTCTTGGCCGTCCACCCAGCCCTACACTTACCTGACGGTCAAGCGGTAAGATTGAGTGCTTGGGTCTCAGGATTCGAACCCTGAACCTGCTGAAAGACTGGTTTATTGATCTGAACCCATTCTGAGTTATTATAGTTAAATACAAATTCCCATTCTTGTATTTCCTTGTTGTGTTGTGAATTAATCTTACATGCGGTATTGTGATACCATTCAGGTTGTTGACGCTGTATATATATTACTATATACACATTTTCTTTATGAGGTTTTGGTAGTTATTTGATGAGACACCTTTTAATTTGCTTAAATCCTATCAAATGCAATAAGCATCAGATTCTTTAGCATTTGATAATACATAATATTAAATTAGAATTTATGCATCTGAGTAGTGCATCAGGGTTCATACCCGTTTTGACTTATCAAATTCCAGGACTTCCCCAGACTTTCAAGGACCTTTCAGTGCAAAATTCCAGGATATTTTAAAGAAGTTTATTAAAGTACCTAAAACACGGCCATATTCATAGTCAATTCACTGTGTAAGATGTGGAGTGTAAATAAGCATAACAAATAAGCACAAACATAGTCTTAATATAAAGATCAAGAGGAAGAGAAAAAAGCCCACAATGATCATTTTAAATACAAAACATCACTGATTTAACTTTGGGAACGTCAGCAAAAATAGGCTTAAAAGAAATATGGTCATAATTTTCCACTTTCAAAGATTTTCAAAGATATTTAGACAAATCACAGGACTTTCCAGGCCTGGAATCCTGAATTATAAAATACCATCATTTCCCAGGACCCGTACGAACTCTGTATGTGAATATTTGATTAGTGAACCTATCAAAATGGTGGTGATTTTTTTTCTTTCTTCTTTTTGAAGACTTACCATTTGTATGGTGAATGCAATCGCTCCACACAGTCGTACACCTCTTGAGAAGCGAAGTTCAAGGTACTGAAACACGTCAACACGGATGAATATAATGCGACTAGAGACATGTTCAGTGTTTATGTTCGCATCACAGATTTCCAGCACATACGCAAAGGCTGGCTGGCAGAAACTTGTAGGCCTAAAGTCCTTGCAACCATAGGCATAGTCGAGGGGAGCCTACTCAGGGGATCGACCCAAAACTCTGACAAATTTTGTGCATGTTATGCATAGGTCCTATGCTAAAATATCAGCCTATAATCCCTTGGAAATGGCCTCAAATAGCTAATTTAAAACCTATTTTGACAATAATTTCCAGGGGGCATGAGTAGTCCCCAGACCCCCACACTAGGACTAGCAACTACTAGGCCTTAGCAAGCTCATGGCTACCGCCACTTGGGTTCCACGCCGGCAACGCAAAACCTCAAGGATTCTCGCTACCTCTAGGTTGGCAACACAGGTTGATGGTGGAAATTGTCTATTACGAAAGCTGCTTTGGTTGAGGGTTGTTGTGCAGGCCTAGTCCTAAATAACCTGAACCGGCAACCAACGTTGGGGCAGCTATGTGGCGCTATCTATGTGTCAAGCAAAGAACTACTATGCACAGCATCCGATAGACGGTGCGACTTCGGCTTCAGGTTGATTGATTGATTGGTGGTTGCTATGCCATGTCGGCAGCATAGGCCATATTCATGGAATCGGGTGTTCATAGTGTAAAAAGTGGGGGTCGGGGTGGCAGGGGTTGCTTGGTTGTTTGTTGGAGTTTTAAGTCCTGGCAACATCTTAGGTCATATCAGGATGGGTACCGACTTGTGACAGTGCACACTCGTGGCTATTTTATAGTGCTGCCCCACAGGGAGAACAGGCCATCAGCACCATGACTCAATATCCCACTCAGTCACATTATCCTGACACTGAGCTAACCAGTCCTTGCCCTATCCTATTAATGCTGAATGCCAAGCTAGGAAGCGCCAAGTATCAATTTTGTAAGTCATTGGCTGGTTGGCTTGTTGTTGGAGTTTTACATCCTGGCAACATCTAAGGCCATATCAGGACGGGTACCGACTTGTGACAGTGCGCACTTATGGCGACTTTATAGTGCTGCCCCAGTGTGATACAAGCATACCAGCACCATGACTCGATATCCCAGTCAGTCACATTAATTATCCTGATACTGAGCCAACTAGTGCTTGCCGTTTCCTAGCAGTGCCGAGTGCAAGACAAAGAGAGTTCAAATATCAGGTTTGCAAATCTTTCATTTGACTCTACCTGGAGTTGATCCTTCGACCTCCTATTCGGGAAGCGAATTACATGCTCTACTGATAGGGTTATCTCGCCCACCCTACTGTTCTTTCTACATGAGCCAGGACAATCTTTGAGAGAAACTGGTTTTTACCCTAAATAAATTTTCCATTTTTAACTTGGAAAAGTTGTTTTACTGTTGGTTTTATTTATCATATACCACCTGTGATTTTACCATGGTTGTATGTTATTTTGGTATATACTTCTCTGCTCTATTTCACCTGTTTGAAATGTAATATTTGAGTCAGTTGTGCTTAATATGACCCCAATAGCGAATGTTTACTTTCTACACCGGGGTCGTTAAACAATCAAACAAACAAAACAAAGAGCCAAGACTTAACTATGCCTAGCATATAAAGTAATTTCCCTAAAATGTTGGTATCACAGTTTTATTTATTTATAACGATCATTTATTTTACATTATATGCTAGAATATAGCAAAATAATCCCAATCTCCTCATTTCCCGCTTTTAATTTGTAATCTCTCAGCAAAGAATAATTTCAGCTTGTTTAAAATTATTTTCTTTACACATATTTTTATCAAAATGCACCAGAATGCACCATTTTATATCAGTTCTTTTTCAAAATTTTCCTCAAACTACCCTGTGGGACACCCTCCCCATTCAGCCATTTGTAATTTGTGTATTAGCGAGATCTCACACACTTATCTACTTAAGCACCTCTGTATCCTGTTACTACCAGTTAATTTTATTTTTGTATATATAATACATTTTTCACTTTAAATAGTTTTATTTTCATGAAATTACATACATTGGAACATAATTGTGAGAAATTAAATGCTGTTGCTGCAATTAACAGTACCAGTGACAAATAAGCGAATGATAAATCACTTACCTCAAACACACTCATTAGATTGAGTCTGAAAAAGATTGGTAAAAACATATGGTTCACGAAGGGCATCATGAGCACGAAGGCAATGCAAGTACACCAGTAGATGGTCCCAAACAGGTAGATCTCAGCAGGTATTCCTATAAAGATAAACCAGAGTCTATGACAGTGATGTCACAACGGGTTTGTTCAATCTGAGAATAAACAGTAATACTAGAGGCCAGCGGTATAAGATCTTCAAGGACAGGTCCACACTTGAGGTCAGGAAACACTTTTTTTTTTCAAGTGACAGATCGATGTAACAGTCTCTCAGACCAAGTGATTGAAGCACCAACATTACAAGCATTTGAGAGAAGGCTGGAGAGGAGACCAACAATTTTGTGACTTCAGGGCACCATCAACCTACATATGTGTGCAAAAGAATACGTTTTTTTGCATAACGAGCTAGCATTAGAGGCCCAATAAGGCGTATATCAGCCAGAAAAGATTCTGTAAGTTAATCTGTAAGTTAAAAGAAAGTGGTCTCTGGCAAACAAAATGTGGAAACCAACAGGTGAGCTTGGCACCACCTAGCGGGTTCTGGCAGAACCAAGCTGTGGTTCTTACACTGGCAGCGAATTTGCATGAAAACACACATTTTCCACTAGAGGATTAGCACTGTCAGGGAATTGCGGGAAAATGCTAGGTTTCAATTATTCTTGTTGTGGCTATATTATCGCCCATAGATAACTCTTTCTTGTTTTGGTTTTATGATCTAACAACATCTAAGGTCATATAAGAATGGGATTTTGAACTAACCAATTGTTGGCATAGCCTATGCACCTTGATTCCTTGGCATTTTATTTAATGTTAATTGGTAAATATGCAAAAATCACTGAAATCTGGGAAATCTCAGAGATATTTCATCCCTGATAGGAATGCCAAACTCGGCTCCAGCAATATGAGTCTTCCGAGGTCTCTAATCATCGGCAACTGTTCTGTGACCACTCGGCGACCGCCATGCCAGGAACATCAGAATTTTGGTCGGTGACCGGTCAGCAACCGCTCGCGACAACTTGGCGACCGATTGGCAACCGATTGGCGACCGCTCAGCAGGTGGTCACCGACCAACCTCCCTAAACATCGGCGAATGGTCGTCGAGTGGTCCCCGATGCACCAACCGCATCGGCAACCACTCAGCGACCTCTCGCCGACCACTTGCCTACAGCGTCTTTGATTCAATGTAGCGAGTGGGATGCTAGGAGGTAGGCCACATTTTGGTCGTACGGCAGTCAGAGGCGAACGCTGGATATCGTGTAACTGCCAGGGTATAAACTGATACAAAACAGGTTCCATAGCTAGCTAGGCACAATTAATTAGTTCATTCATTTTTGACTCATGAATGATAACTAAGTTTGAAAAAGGCGTTTGAATCTATATGACTTCCTGCTGTTGGTTGGTTGGTTGGTTGTTGGAGTTTTACATCCTTGCAACATCTCAGGTCATATCAGGACGTGTACCGACTTGTGACAATGCACACTCATGGCAACTTTATCATGATACCCCACTGGGAGACCAGACCACCAGCACCATGACCTAATATCTCACTCAGTCACAGTATCTTGACACTGAGCTAGGAAGTGACAAGTATAAATTTGTAATTCAGTGGTTTGACTTGACCAGGGTTCGAACCTGTGGGTTCAAATCCCACGATTTACCAAAATGGGAGACGGATGGTCAACTCATTCGGACATCCTGTCTGGTCGTCCTGCTCTTAGCCACTACCACAAAAGTAGCACTGAATTCTTAGAGGTCATCTAAATTCTTTTGTGTTCACAGTAGAACAAAGGTTAAAACAGGGGGGGTGGGGCTTGTCAGACAAGTACAACTTTTATCGTTCAATAAAATGTTGGTATCTTCTTAAGTACTGTATGTTCTATATTAAAATGTTAATGTGTACTACTTGGGGGACGGGGGGTGGGGGGGAGGACGGGGTCTGGAAAAGTAAGTACAGTAAAACCCTGTTAAACTAAACTTGAAGGGACCCTAGAAATTTGTTTGGATTAACCGATCATTGGTTTAACTGAGCTTTGGCTTCGACTTTGACTTTGAGTAAGCATGTATTGCACATGTAATATACAATGTAAATGGACACTTTGATTATTGTTTTTTTATGTATATACAGTATAACCCTGTTAAACCCAGCTTGGTTAAACCAAAACGATCGGTTAATCCAAACTTTTTTCAGCGGCCCGTCAAAATATTACCATTTATCATATAAAAAGTCAGTGGGGTCTCAGATGACCTTATAACCACATGAAAGTTTGATTTTACCATAGCGGAGTGGCCTGGGGTCCGACAATTTTGTTTGGATTAACCGATCATTTGGATTAACCTACTTTGGTTTAACCAATTCTTTTATATGATAAATGGTAGTATTCTGCCGGGCCGCTGAAAAAAGTTTGGATTAACCAATCGTTTGGTTTAACCGAGCTTGGTTTAACTGGGTTATACTGTACTACGCTTTGTATGATCGTGAAAATGTTAAAAACTTCAGATGGCCCTTTACAGACCTGAGGAGAGCTGAAAATCTGTGAGGTTATACGAGGGGGGAGTAGGTGATGGATGAGGATATAAACTGAAAAGACTAAGCATAGCAAAATGTAGTGATGGAAAACAGGTGCGTCAACAAACCTAACAGTGTGATGGCCGACATGAAGGAGGCGAGCAGCGACAAGGTGACAGGCAGCACAGACATCTGACGATTACCCATCAGGTACTCGGCTGAAAGAGACATAAATTTTTTCTTTAAGATGCTACGCTTTTTTAAATATTGAATCTTTAGGAAATTTGATTTCATTTTGACTAATAATCTCGTTGAGCTTATGTAGATTATTTCGATTTTATTTTATGTTTTTTTTCAAGAATAATACTCAAAGGCCTTTTGGAAATTTTAATTTCCCATTACTGGCAGGGTTGCCAACCCTTACAGTTTCGCCGTAAGGTGTACAATATTTTATCTCCCATCATCACCTCACCATCACGTGTACAATATTTTATGTCCCATCATCACCTTACATGCGTACAATACCATTAATATAGTAATATTATATCAATCTTACAGATTATTGCAGAGAACATAGAAAAGAAAGTAGAAATCTATCACAGATGTGTCCAACGTGCACCACAGAGCATCTAAGATTTTTAAAATTGTCTGGTGGAGTACGCCCACTTAGAACTAAACAACAGCTTGCAAACTAAGGCGTGAAGTTGCTACTGCCTCCAATCTAACATCCCTTAAGATCTTCTGGTTTTTCATTTTCCAATGTTGGCACCCCTGTACTGGTAGCAGTGGGTAATGGTGATACACCTGCGATGAACACTGTAAACTCACCAGTATTTGGCCGAAAATGAAGCGTGACATTTTCTCTGTAGGTTTACGGTGTATAAGCATACAACCAGACAGTTTTACACACACACAAATGTTAACAGTTGAAATTGTAAATCAATTAATGACCAGGAAGCGAAATAGTGATATACATAATATATATATCACATATATATCACCATTATATATATATGAAGAGTTCATGCGCAAAACACTCTAAACACCAATCCAAAAACTGAGATAAAGGTGGTTTAACCAATCGGAGAGATTGGTAAAAGACAAGATGGTGACCACAGGAGGCTCCCGATTTAACTTATAAAGTCTTTTAGAGTACATGTTTTATTGTAGTTTTTACAAATCAGAAGTAGCAGATAAATATGAAGAAGTATGTGAAGAATATATTTTGCTTGCTTAAGAAGTTATGTGCTCAATTCAGCTACGCAGCCTGTAACTAACACACTCACAGAGGGTAGGGAGATGTGTGAGAATGCTTACAAACAGATAAAGAATGCATGCAGTAGTATAGTTAACCGTTATGGGCAGCATAAATACATCATCACCTCAAAACAAAAAACAAAACAAAAATCGGACTATGCAGCTTTAAGGTTATTTGGTTGTTGGAGTTTTACATTCTAGGAACAGTTTGTTTGTTGTTGTTTTACGTTCTAGTAACATCTAAGGTCATATCAGGACGGGCACCAACTTGTAACAGTGCACACTCATGGCCACTTTATAGTGCTGCCCCACTGGGAAATCAGGCCGACAACACCATGACCCGATATCCCACTCAGTCGCCATGAGTGCGCACTGTCACAAGTCGGTACCCATCCTGATATGACCTTAGATGTTGCCAGGAGGAAAAACTGCAATATCACCTGATGTACAACATTTAACTGGATCGGCCAACTGGAAAGAAGAAGGCTGCTAGACATGCGCGTGCCTCCCTCTCACAGGTAACCGGTATATAATACACCACCTTACGCATTGAGTGTTACTCTAACAATTTAAGTTCTGGTCTCACTGACCCACCATCACCACACACCACCACACACCACTAGCACCACCACCACTTGCTATCCGAACCACACTTCGTCCACACCTCTCTCTATCTCCTCTCTGTTGGCCATGCTCCGATAATCCTCAAAGGGTCTTTTATATGCACTATCCCACAGACAGGACAGCACATACCACAGCCTGTTGTGGACCACTGGCTGGAACGGAAAATAGCCCAAACTGCAAATTGGTCCACTTAGCAGGATCGATCGGATGACCCACACATTTACAGGTGGACACTCTACATCAAGCTCCTTTGCATTAAGCTAATCAACCTACTAAAAAAACACTCAACTCAATGCCACTTACACTTTGTCTTCTGTTTTCCGCCTGTGCATGCATAGTAGATTCCGATGGCTGCCGAAATGGCCAGCACGATACCAAACACTGTGTAGTCAATCGCAGACAGGGTCTTGTTGAGCGCCTTCCCTGAAACCTCCATGGTGAGCAATAATAGGGGAAGGACTGACCAATCAGTCTGGAAGAGAAACTAGATGGACACTTTAGGTATTAGACACACACACACTGGTAGGCGTCCCCTTGCAGCGACTGCTGGGATATACTGTGCACCAAGTGGCGCCCTCTATCTGTGCTGTACCCACAATCAGGTTGTTGACCTGATGTACACTGGGTGCGGTGGCCTAATTGGTAGAGCGTTCATGTGCGGAAGGTTGGGAGTTTGGTTCCCGGTCGAGTCAAAGCAATGATTTATTAAATTGATACATGTTGCTTCCTAGCCTGGCGCTCGGCATTAATAAGGATAGGGCAAGGCTGGTTAGCTCAATGTCAGGATAATGTGACTAAATGGGACATTGGGTCATGGTGTTGTCGCCCTGATTTCCCAGTGGGGCAGCACTATAATGTCACCATGAGTGCGCACTGTCACAAGTCAGTACCCAACCTGATATTACCTTAGATGTTGCCAGGAGGCAAAACTGCAGCAACAGCTGATGTACAACATTTAACTGGATCGGCCAACTGGAAAGAAGAACGCTGCTAGACATGCGCATGCCTCACATTGCAGTGACCTTTCTTTTTCTTCATACTCTTTTTTTTCACGGAAAGCAACCGATCTGGGTCTGAGAAAGAACATGGAAAAGAGGTGTTGGGGTTGGGAGAGGGGAGGAGGAGGAAGTGAGGGTGGGGGGTCGAACGTTAGCTGACATGGGCCTCCCTCTCAGAGGTAACCGATATATAATACACCACCTCACGCATTGATCGTTACTCTAACAGTTTAAGTTCTGGTCTCACTGACCCACCACCACGACACACCACGACACACCACTAGCACCACCACCACTTGCTATCTGAACCCCACCTCGTCCACACCTCTCTCTATCTCCTCTCTGCTGGCCATGCTCCTCCTTGATAATGTCTGAAAAGGGTTCCAGGAGGGGGAGCCCGCCAGCATTTCACTTTCTACTCTTACTCTGTCCGTGTCTTTGGCTCGCCGGCTGGTCACCACAGAGCAAAGAGACACGGTCCTTTGACTGAACTCTCCTCATTTCTCTGTCCTATACTCTACCCTTTTTTTTTTTCTCCGCCTGATCAAGGGAGTTGTTTGCTTGGGTGGGGCCTCTACCTTATCATTTCTCTCGCTTTGTTCTTGTGGCTGGACCCCCTTTACCCATCCCTTCCTCCTGAACCCTTGCTACTGTTACTAGATACGAGTGCTCTGCTACTGCTGGACCAGAGTGATTCAGGGCCGCCCCAATGCTTTGCCATTTTGAATGTTGTAAAGACATCCCCAGCTTCTACAACTGTCTCACCTGAAGATTAATCTTCAACCAAAGATTGGACCGATTTATCGGGGCCTTTCTATATTGCTGCAGTTTTGCAGCCGGTAACCGTCGTAAGGTTACGAACCCCCCCAAAAGCAAAAGCAAGTAAACTATGACCTAGACATGGCAGCACTAGCCAACCTCACTGGCGCATTAATAGAAAATCAGCAACCACTTTCTGCCAAATGAGAACAGATTTGCTTCAGGACTAATGGGCGATATTTATTTATTTATTTGGAGCTGTCCTGCAAAGAGGTTTCATTTCTATAGGTATTATGTTAATATGAAAGTTATTTAGTGGTTCAGGTGTTCATCATACACTTTACTCCAAACATTTATTTATTTATTTATTTTGCAGATGAATGAGGAAAGTGATTAGGTGGTCAGTGACCCCCCGAGGGCATTTTGAAGCTGGGAGGGCAATCTGACAGTATGGACATAGTACCTGTGTGATGTCCATATCTATAGGCCTACTCCCCGTGTATGTATAGGCCATGTACACATAGTGTGGTCAGTCACCACTCCATTCTGAATTCAGAATAAATACTCAAATATTCCATGAACACATAAAGAGTTCAGGCGCAAAACCACATAAACGGGAATCAAAAAAGTAGGTTCAGTAAAACATTTTTACCTGAAACTAATTTTTATTCTCACTAATTCCACTTATCATATGATCATATGGTTTAAGGAGTAACAAACAAATAAGTAGGAATATTTTTTTTTAACTTTTTGTAAGTTTGATTCAAATATTTATCTCCATTTTTGGATTGGCGTTTACATCGGTTTGCGCATGAACTCTTCATATATATCCACTGTGTCCATGATTTTGGTATGTAATAACCAGACGGGATGGTCGAATGAGTTAGAGCGTCCGTCTCCTGTGTTGGTAGACCATGGGATCATGGGTTCGAACCCTGGTCGAGTCAAGCCAATGACTTAAAAATGTACACTTATCGCTTCCTAGTCAGGCGCTCGGCATTATTAGGATAGGGCAAAGAGCAGTAGAATGAGGAAGACCAATCGTCCTCGATTGAAATTTCACCTGCTTAAACAACTAATGTACCCCCAAAACATATATACATGAAGTGGGCAAGACTATAATCGAGCTGTGGTCGGTGCAGGCTTGGGTTGAATAACCCGCATATAGAAATGCGGGCTGCTCGCCCAAGACGAACCCGCATTGGCCATCAAATGCGGGTAAGGGTTCGCTGCTGTAACTCGTTGCTAGGAGATGCTCCGCGGCGTCCTGCGCTACTCTCCTAGCAATGTAGAAGGTTTGAGCTATCGGGCCCGGACCCATCAGACGTGTTTCATTGGCGCTCTGATGTTTTAGACGATAATATGGCTTTAAATACAGTAATTGGGAGTATCTTAACTATAAAGGAAATGGAGGAGAAGTATTTATTCATACCATTGACATTTGAAGAGATTAGATGGTGTTGGTAGGAACAGAAATAAAGTTGTGAGCTCTTAAAATGTGATTGAGACATTCCTTGCATTCCTTACCCTTTAAGAACAGGTCCCTTATTACACTAACCGTCATGGTCAACTCCCTAATAATGGTTCATTATAATATCTATTACTATTGGCCTTCTGCGCAGACGAGGGAGTGATGTAGACATCACAGTATGTAGCATAACCCTCTTCTCAGGACTAGTAACCACCTTTATACAAATATTATGCGAAGCGGTCAGAGGACTCTGTGGCTTGAATGTGTGTGGATTCTGGAATGTTCTGTGCAACGCGGTTAGAGCAACTTGGTGCACAGTTGTTTGTGGGGACATGTAAGTAAAGGTAGCCGGTCAGCTAGTGTTTCCTGTCCCACTACCGGTTGGGAACTTCTGCCTGATTTTTTCTTGAAGCAAGTCGTGCCTGGTTCGGCCCTCCCTTCTTGCCTCCATTACTGCCGACTGTATGTGCTTAATGGCATTGGACTTGTGCGCAGCATGCGGCGGGGAGCATGAGGCACCTCGGGGCAACAAATGCAGGCATGCTAAGTTGTCGAAGAAAGTGACGAAGCCAGATACTAAGATACTGTGAGGATGTGGAAAGCTTGGGTGGGGATCTGACACCGGCAACCGTGTCAGCGACCCATTCGAAGGTCAAGACTCGGCAGGCAAAGCGTGAGAAGGCAGTGGCAGTAGTGGAGGACGAGGAGGAAAAGGAGTTGAGGCTAAGGTTGGAGGAGGGGGCACGAGAGGCGCAAAAGAGAGCTGCGGGCGGCGTTGGAGGACTCGACAAGCGAGGAGGAGATGGCGGGAAGCAAGGGGCATGTCAGGTGTGCTCCTGACCGGAGAGCGCGCCTGGTGTTGGAAATGCCTCGAAGGGTGCATTCCTCCAGCATATCGTCCGTTGAGACTGACGATAAGTCTAACTCAACAACTACAACAACGGAGGCGGTAAGTGAGATGTCCGGTGAGAGCAAGAGCAGTGCGAAGTCGAGGAAGAAAAAGAAGAAAAGGAAGGAAAGGAGTAAGTTTTCCATTAGAAAATATACGAAATCTGATAAGAAGCTTAAAAAACTTAACTTTATTGAGATATTATATGCAGCGCTCATTTGGGGCATGAAGCGCTCAGAGAAAGTTGGTGTGAAGATAAAGGATGTACACAGTTACATCGGCCACCTAGCCTATATGGCTATGCATGCTATAATGGCGAATTATACAGACGAGGCTTACTGTAGCTACGATATGGCAGTGCGCAAAAAGGTCAAGGAAAAAGGGCTCAGACATTTTAAACATGTGGACCAAGAACTATCCTTATTACACTTTAATTTAGATAATTCGAAATCTACTTTTGTTGTGGGCTAAACATAAAATATTATACTATGGTAAAGGTTGAATCTTAGGAGAACCATAGTTAGGAATAAAACGTGACAGGTCGTGCCGCTTTACACGGGATAGAGTCGCAAAAGGGACAAGGAGTAGCTAACCCGATACTTAGCAATGGCGTAAGTTATATTTATTTATTTGATTAAATATTTACACTGCAGCTTTCCGGTATAGAGTGTGAAAGTACAACGTCTGAACACTTCGACTTCTGAATACTGAATGGTTTATTCACGGCGTAGGGCACGCTTGACCCGCCGGCTAAACTTTCCATGACGTCATCTCATTTGCATATCTCTTTGTCCCCAACTCTGCATATCGTTAACATATATTAACCACAGGTCTAGACGTCTATTACGCATATATCACATCCCCCCCTCAAAGTATTCTGAAACATGAAATGTTACAAAATATCAATGAAGAAACATAAAACATACAATATCAAATATATGCGCACTTAACTTGCAAATGTCCGAGTGCACAATGCACTTAAGTCCTCAACATTCCGGCCGTAATGCCTGACATCTCAAATTGTCCATATGTATCAACAGTAAACACCAAAGCTGAAATAAACTTAACCGTACATGCACATGTTAACCGTGTAACCGTTGGAAACACACTGACCTACTATAGATCTAACCTGCTCGCCGGCCTTATCAGCCGACCTGACCTACTTAGATTAACCGTACTGTTTACATTCGGTGCTGACGCTGACCCAGATTGCGTCTGCATGACTAACTCGGGCCGCCCCTCCACAGGCGCTCCAATCATTTGTACCCGGTTACGATACAACATGTTGCCCGACTCGTTTAAAAT
This sequence comes from Branchipolynoe longqiensis, assembly GCA_030323885.1. Lineage (NCBI taxonomy): Eukaryota > Metazoa > Annelida > Polychaeta > Phyllodocida > Polynoidae > Branchipolynoe > Branchipolynoe longqiensis. Next base: position 5,944,296 of record CM059199.1, read on the forward strand.
TTGATGTTCTCTCCCGGAAACACCAGTCCGTCCCAAAATAACCCCTTTTTTCCATTCCCCAGCATTATTTTTGTACTTTATCTTATCTCCAACTTTCATAGGCTTGTGCGCCTTACCACACTTCCGGTCATGAAACGCTTTCTGACTACTCTGCCGCTGGACTGTTTGCCTTCTCTTAGGATCCTGCGTTTCAGGCACCAAAATACCCTTTGTCATAGGTAATCTGCCTCTCAACCTCCTGCTCATGAGCAACTGCGCCGGAGACACGTCCAGGACAGGCAATGGAGTATTGCGATAATTCAGCAATGCCAACTGAAAATCAGCTCCAGTTCTCTCACACTTCTTTAACATGTCCTTAACTGTTTGTACAAACCGTTCTACCTGACCCTTGCTACGTGGATACTGTGGGCTGGAATACACGGCCTTGAACCCGTAATGCAGTGCAAACTCCCTGTACTCATGGCTCTTAAACTGTGGACCATTATCTGACATTACCTGACTAGGAATACCGTGTCTTGCAAAGTTGTCTTTTAACGCTTCAATAACAGTGACAGACGACGTATCGCCCAAAAGCGTTACCTCTGGAAACTTGGTGTAGTAATCTACAGTTATCAGGTAATTCTTATGATTTAACTCAAATAAATCGGCCCCCACTTTGTCATATGGCTGACAGGCGATCGGGTGATTTATCAATGGCTCGTTATGCAAATTTTCCCGGTTGTTTTGACAAGTGTCACACCGACTGACTTTATCCTCGATTTGCTTGTTAATATTTGGCCAAAACATACAGTCCCGCGCCAACTGCTTGGACTTAGTCACCCCCAAATGCGTCTCATGCAACGCCTCTATCATTTCACCACGAAGAGCTGGAGGAACCACCACCCGATTGCCGTTCATTACAAGATTATTTTCAACTGTCAACTCATGTTTGTACGGAATGTACTGTCTCAGACACGGTGGTGTCTGTATACGTGTAGTGTCCCACCCATCTTCAATGTGTGAGATCAACATAGACATAGATACATCTTTTTCACATTCAGTCACAATCTTACTCAACAGACTCGACGACTGCATGTCCACTGCAGCAACGCAGAACGTGTCATCGAACAGGCTATCATGACCTACTTTGGCGGTATGCGCCCTGGACAAAGTGTCTGCAAAAAAACATCAAAGAGCCCTTCACATGACATAACTGAATATTGTAATTCTGCAATTGCATTCGCATTCTCTGTATTTTAGCTGACATTTTATGTATTGGTTTTTGCATTATGGCCACCAACGGCTTGTGGTCTGTCTGAATTTGAACTTCCTTGCCAAATATATACTCATGAAACCGTTGGCATCCGAAACATATGGCGAGCATTTCTTTTTCTATAGTGGCATATCCACACTGCGCTGCATTAAGCGCACGAGATGCGAGTGCGATTGGCTTACCATCTTGCATCAACACGGCTCCCAAACCTGACTGACAAGCATCTACTTGAATCACAATGGGTTTCTTAACGTTGTAATATGTCAATACAGGAGCAGTTCTTAACTTCTCTTTCAACTTATCGAATGCACCTTGCTGTTTGGCTTGCCAGTGCCATGCCACGTCCTTGGCTAGTAGCGTGCGTAGTGGTTTGGCTGTCTCAGACATGTTGGGTATGAACTTGTGTACATATCCTACCATGCCTAGGAACCTTTGGACGCTTTGTTTGTCACGCGGCTCTGGCATGTCTACTATTGCTTGTATTCTGTCTGGATCAGGCTTTACACCCTGCTGGGTAAGTTGATGACCTACATACTTTACTGTAGTCTTACATAGCAACGATTTAGCGTCATTTAACTTTAGATTAACCGACCTAGCTCAGTCCAAAACAGCTCGGAGCCGCTCGTTATGCTCTTCAACAGTTGACCCATATACCAAAATATCGTCCGTGACTATCCCGATACCGGGTATGTCGCCCATGACACGGTGCATCTCCTGAATAAAAATGTCACCGGCTGTTTTGATGCCAAAAGGCAAGCGTGTGTACCTGTACCGGCCCCACGGAGTATTGAACGTGCACAAACGTGAACTTTCGTCATCTAGTTCTATCTGCCAATACCCTGTCTTTGCATCCAAAACTGAAAAATACTTTGCATCGGCCGCTTTGGCAATAATTTCATCAATAGTTTTGGTAGGGAATGGCCCTCTCTTTATCGCTTTGTTCAACTTAGTCAGATCCAGACAAATCCTAATTTTATTTGTTTTTTTTACGATCGTAATAGAGTTAACCCACTCAGTAGGCTCATCCTGTTCCACTATGACACCTAACTCTACCATACGATCAAGCTCACTACGTACTTTACCCTGAATGGCAAACGGAATCCGTCTAGGCGGATCTATGACAGGCTGAATAGACTTATCGACATGAATGATAGCCTTTGCTTTGATCAACCCCAAACCCTGAAATACGTCTTTGTATTCGCTTACCAGCTTCTCTGCCCCTGCGCTGGAACTGTTCGTCGGTGTGGCAATGTTCGTTGGTTTGGCCACGTTCGTCGGTTTGCCAATGTTCGTCGGTTTGCCAATGTTCGTACGTTTGGCAATGCACGCGTTCTCCCCTTCAATAATGACACTGCCGCGTGGCGTATATCTCATATGACTCAAGATCCTGGTTTTTCCCAGTTCGATCTCGCGTTATGCAGCACGACAAGCTCACCAGGCGGGCCGCAAACGCCGTCAAAGAAATGGCGGGCGGCATTCTTCCTCATCTGACACCATGTGAAAGTACAACATCTGAACACTGGCTATGTTCGTTGGCACATAGCTGTGCACGTCACACAAGCCTGCTTTCCCAGGATGGGCTGGCAATCCGGCACCACCTGGAACCGAAGCACACTGTCGTTGACATCAAGCAGTGCCTCTCCATCCGGCATGATCCGGTGACCGGAGAACGTCACCAACGAACATCTGGTGTTCGCCAGCCTCCCCGGAGCGACTCTGTCGAAGACGAACCTCGGAAGCACGTTTGCCTCCGATCCAGTGTCAAGCTTGAACTTGACAGGACAACCGTTCACCCGAATGATTGCGTGCCACAGCTCGGCATCCCATCCAGCATCGCGATCGACGGCGCCCACAAACAGATCCGTTGCCAGTACATTGACTTCCGCCAGATCCGGGTCTTGCTCAGCATTGTGAGGGTCGGGCGCTTCGACGTGAAGCTCGTTGACTCTCCCGAGCCTGCTCCTACACACCTTCCCGAAGTGCCCGATCTTCTTACAGGCAATGCAAGCCTTTCCTTTCGCTGGGCAGACTCCCCGGCGGTGTTCATATCCACAGTTCTGGCAGCGGATCTTGAAATCTCCTGCACCGGCGCCGCCGGCAATCCAAGATGGCGATTTCCAAGATGGCGTCGCCGCTGACCGGACCGCCGGTGCACCGGTACGCACATTAGCATAATTCCGAATGAAATCTATGTCTCTACTTTCAACGTCTGATTTGGTGTCCTCCAACAGATCTGAACTGAACTCACTCATTTCGCACATACTTATGCACTTTGTCAATGTTAACTCAGTAGTTTGAAGCAATTTGTTCCGCAAATTCACCTTTATTACGCCAGCCACAATTCGATCGCACAAAAGCGACTCCTCCACCACTCCGTATTCACAGTCCTTAACTTTGTCCCTTAACGCTGTGATGTACGTCGCCATATTTTCTGACGCTTGATTATGCGAATTGAACTTGTATCGTGTGATAATTATACTGCTTTTACCGACACAATAAACCTGAAATGCTTCAGTTAACGGTTTGATCTTGTCTTGATCGGCGAAAGCAAAAGTCATATTGGCAAATACCTTTTGCGCTTCCTCGCCAGCAACGTGAAGGAAGATGCAGCATTGCACTCGTTCTCCCTTCAATATGACACCTGCCGCAGTGGCGTATATATCATATGCTCTGATCCATGTTTTCCAGTTCGATCTCGCGTTGTTGCTGACGACAAGCTCACCAGGCGGCCGCAAACCCGGCAAAGTATTTGCGGGCGGCATTCTTCCTCATCTGACACCATGTGAAAGTACAATATCTGAACACTTCGAGTTCTGGATACTGAATGGTTTATTCACGGCGTAGGGCACGCTTGACCCGCCGGCTAAACTTTCCATGACATCATCTCATTTGCATATCTCTTTGTCCCCAACTCTGCATATCGTTAACATATATTAACCACAGGTCTAGACGTCTATTACGCATATATCACATAGAGTACCGATGGATTTAATATTTTACGCCGTAGGGCAGTGTTTTGGTTAGTCATGCAAATCTTTCTATTTGTTACACAGTTGCCAAGCAACCTTGAGGGTTGCCAGGGCAAGATGACGTCATAGATTGAAATTGGAGCATAAGGATGGTGAAGTGTCAGAGCTCAGACTGTTTGGTCAAGCTTGATACGGGTTGCGATATATGCGTAAGAGACGTCTAGATGGCTAGACGTCTAGACACGTCTGTAATATATGCAAATGATATGATGTCATGGAAAAGTTTGGCTGGCTCTGGTTTGAGCCCTGGAGGGGAATAAATTCATTCAGTATCCAGCAGTCAAATTGTTCAGACGTTATACTTTCACATGGTGTCAGATGTGGAGGCAATGGTGCTTTTAGGCCCATTACTTCAGGCTACCAACAAAGGCAGTGTCGTCTAGCTGTAGTTCACCAGGCAGCAACTCCCTGGTAACCAAATGAAGCAGCATTAACAAGTTACTGTGAGTTTGCTCTACCACAGACAAGCAAGCAGAACGCCATATCTGAATGGACAGATTGGAGGACAGGGATGGCCCACAAATGCACAGATGCCTAGAAAGATGGCACACGGATGCCTAGGGGCACAGACATGACTGCACAGATGCCAAGAAGCACAGATGCACAGATCGTCGACAGAGACGAACGGCTGTAATGAAAACGGCCAGGATGAAGATGCGCAGAACGTCAGGCCAGCTAAGCAACAGGTGAGGCAGCGAGCAGTGAACGTGGAACACCGAGATGCAAGCATCGGATGCCAGGCCACTGATATTGATATATAATTCCATCATAATATTGCTATGGACTAGTTATTAGTGATGGTAATTGTTTTGTGGAAGCTAAGCAGCCGGACAGTTCAAAGGACTTCAGTGCCATAGTGCGCTTGGACACTCGCTAAACCTCCGGTTTAAGTTACTTACTTACTTACGCCTACTCGCTTAAGTTAAGTGCTTGTATATTTTATTGTATTACTGTATGATGAATGAGTAAACCTGGTATGTTTTATGGGGATTTGAAACATTTCATGTCTCAGAAATACTTTGGGGGGGGATGTGATATATGCGTAAGAGATGTCTAGACGTCTAGACATATAGACACGTCTGTAATATATGCAAATAAGGTGACGTCATGGAAAAGTTTGGCCAGCTATGGTTTGAGCCCTGGAGGGGAATAAATTCATTCAGTATCCAGCAGTCAAAGTGTTCAGACGTTGTACTTTCACATGGGTTGCTTTATTTATTAACTTCTTACGGTAGAAGTAGATCAAAATTTTAAAATCAACATTGAATCTCAGTTTTGGCCTTCCACTATATAATCTCTACACATAAGTATAAGGGGGGATCAAACCAATTAGTCATGGACTCATGCCAGTCATGGTTTTAGTGGCAGGGTAATGTTTACCTTCATTGCTTTATAGAAAAAAATGTATTATACGTGTTTTCAGAAACATAGTGGGTGCAGTGAATTTGTAATTACAAATACGATAAAGTCAGGAGTTAGATTTCAATATTGGTATTTATTATATTAGGTGGTTTTATTTCTTTTCACTCTCGTATTTACATACATGGAAAACACATCTCACGATCATTTTCGTCGTTTTTCTTTTAAATGTCTTATTTTTGGCATTAATGTTACTTTTACTTCAAAATTAGGGTTTGTTTGTGTATATTTAGTTATACTTATACATTTCGGATGTCTTTGTGTTCATATGAAGTAACACCACTAGGATATTTGCCTTATGTGTCACTGTCACTCAGTCAGTCAGTGCTCTGACTGGTTGGTCGAGCCTGACACGGTGTAATATGTTGTGTACTCGGCCGTCAGAGCCCCAAGATACCACTTACTCTTCCTTCAGGTGCGTTCTTACAACTGTCTGTCAGTTCCCACCTGATGCCCCTCTCCAACAAACTCATAAGGAAGAAAGGGAAGACAAGTCATGCAAGATTGACAGTGAAGAAGTTGTGCTTTATTGGCATCAACTATACTGTTCACCTACTACTACTAGCAACCTATCACCCTCACTCCTTACCTACTGTCCACACAGATCCTCATTACTCTTGTTAGTGTGTATAAGCATCAGTGCCTACAGCCCATTGAACCTGAGTCCCATGGTTGTTGCACACAGCTCAGTGCCTTTTGAATAGCTGCTGCTAGTTTGTGTATAGAAAGTGGAGCCTCAGACAGAGTGTCTGGGTTCCTGGACAAGAGAAGAGTGTCTCATTCTAGAGTGCCTATCTCAGAGTCTCCCTCAAGAGTGTCTCTCCTTCCAGAGTGTTTCAAGAAGTGAATGAAGAATAATATATATCAGAGTGAGGTCTGTGTGTCAGGTGGTGCAAGGGGTGCAGGTGACTGGGCCTCCCACGGCCAGCCAATCAGACACCCTCTACAGCCTGGGGGCGACGCCCTAATAGGGGCAGCTGTCCATTGCCCGAGAATAGTAATGCTCTCTGCCAATATATAATTCCCAACCGAAAATCCGTATATTTTTACAACGTCCCTCTTCCATTCTACTTGCGCAAACGGCCAAGGAAAATGGAAGCCTGGAAACATTACGTCTTTTCGTTCCGGTCAGAGCGAGTGCTATACAGTGGAGCCAATATGAGTTTCAAATAAAATGTTATGAATTTTTGGATCCTTCCCGTCAGAATGCCCACACATTGTATTTTACCTTATGTACAATCTCCACTGTATTGGACACTCCTCCCTTAGTCACTGTCAAAGGTTTTCTTCACAATTTTCCTATCTTTTTCCAGTTCTCCACCACCTTGCGTCCCCATTCCTATCTACTTGTTTAACGGTAATTGTTTAGACAAGAACAGGACCAAAATCTATACCAGAATGGCCGTCCCAATATAGACGGTGGTTTCGAACCGGCTACCTTACTACTTATTTACACTAGTTCTATCCCCCCCATGGTTAATCTTAATTTATATTTTAAAATGTCTTTATCCATCCTGTCACTGTCCGCGTTGTGTCCACTAATTCTCTTGCGCACCCAGGCCCCCTTAAAACTTAATGACCAAAATCAAAACAAACAAAAGTTTTAAAAATAGGGTAAGCCAGGACAGAATAGCAACACAAGCAGGGACTAATGACAGGTTACATCATTGGACAAGACAATCAAATCAAATCAACAATTCCTCAAATCAATGATTGACTCAATCAACCACCGACCCAGTCAATCAAGTGACCCAAATCAAAAGGCACTGAGCTGTGTGCAATAACCATGGGACTCTGGTTCAATAGGCTGTAGGCACTGATTCCTATACACACTAACGAGAGTAATGAGGATCTGTGTGGACAGTAGGTAAGGAGTGAGGGTGATAGGTCGCTAGTAGGTGAACACGAGTTGATGCCAATAAAGCACAACTTCTTCACTGTCAATCTTGCGCGACTTGTCTTCCCTTTTTTTCTTATGAGTTTGTTGGAGAGGGGCATCAGGTGGGAACTGACAGACAGACTAAGGTGGTTGGTTGTTGGAGTTTTACATCATGGCAACATCTAAGGTCACATCAGGATGGGCCCATAAGTGAAACATGGTAAAACAATTGGCTGTTGGAGTTTTGCATCCTCGCAACACCATGACCCGATATCCCACTCAGTCACATTATCCTGATACTAAGCTAACCAACTCTTCTTGCCCTATCCTAGCAATGCCGAACGCTAGGACTCGACAATTATAAATTGTTAAGTCATTGTTTGACTCGACCAGGGTTCGAAACCATAGGTTCGAATCCCACGATCTATTCAACAATGAGGCACTGGTCTTACCATCTATACAATTATGGTGCATTTGAACTATGTGTGAATGAGGTGATGAAATGACACAAGCAATACAGCAGGTATGATCATCAAGTCAATGATATAGTCTAAAGGTAAATGGCTATTCTCCAGTCTACGTGTACAAAATAAGATCCCCATAATATTTGTAATGCCTGATTTCAACCTAGTACTGTTTATATTAGTCATAGCATCTCATCATCTCATCCATAAATAGTTCATATGCACCAAACTTGTTATTTAGTGTTAAGGCCGGAAGATCAGTGCCTCGGTGCTGAAAAAAATATATTATTCAACTGGAATAACAAAATTGAACAAACGAACCCACAAAGTATAATCTAGCTTTAGATATATTAGAGTGATCGTATTTTGTACATGTGCACTGGAAGATAGTCAGTTGACCATTTATCATATAAAAAAGTCGGTTAAAGCAAAGTTGGTTAATCCAAAGTATCGGTTAATCCAAACAAAATTGTCGGGCCGCAAGCCACTTCCGGTACAGTTAAACCAAACTTTCCTGTGGTTATAAGGTCTTCTGATACTTTTGTATATGATAAATGTTACTATTTTGCCGGGCCGCCGAAAAAAGTTTGGATTAACCGATCGTTTGGTTTAACCTAGCTTGGTTTAAAGGGGTTATACTGTATACACATACAAAACAATAATCAAAGTGTCTACATACAATGTATATTACATTCATAATGCACCCACGATTTTGCCAAAGCCAAGTCAAAGTCGAAGCCAAGCTCGGTTAAACCAATGATCGGTTAATCCAAACAAATCTCTAGGGTCCCTTCAAGTTTGGTTTAACGGGGTTATACTGTAGGTATATATGTATATATACATACCAGGTATGCAGGTATTGCAGGTATTGCAACACCTCAGGGAGTTTGACACCCCTGCCCTGCAGAGTTGTAAACCACTGCCTTGTGGTACAGGTTCTTGACAGAACTGAAGGCTAAGGGAGCAAACCCTGAACAGAAAACCATGTCACTGTGGCAGCATTAAGGGCGGTTGATGTTTGGAACTGCCAACATCTCCCGACCAGCCACTGCAGGGTCAAATAGTTTTGTGCCTGTCTTGACATGTTCTTGCCGGTGTGAAACCTCTATTTGCTCCCCGAGAGAGTGCCGCTGGTGACTTGCAAAAGCCAGCAGCACTTTAACACTTTTGCAGGCAGCTTTCATGAAATGTACAACCGCACACAACCTGAGAGCAGCAGTCAAGTAATGAAAGCAGACTTTGTCGCATCGCGACCAACAGCGTGATGATGATGATATGTATATATATATCCATGTATACATGAATGCATATGTATGCATGTATACATGTATACATATGTATGTATATATATGTATACATATGTAGATTAGATATGTGTATATATATATATATATATATATGTGTATCTGTGTATATATGTGTATGTGTATAGGGTGGGTGTGGGGGGGGTTGGGGGGGGGGGGGGGTGGGGCGGGGCCCAACAGAGTGTTGGAACTGAGCAGAGCCAGGGGAGTGGGGAATGGAGGGGTGGGTGACAGCTGAGTGAACACGGGGAGGGGAGTAAATTGGGGTGGAGGTGTCCTCTGATCTATGCGGAAATTAATAGATAATTAATATATATACAGACACATATACACACAAGTACATACATGTATACATGTATGTATTTATATGTGCTGCATAGCGCACTATTGAAGTATAAATGCTAATGGGACATATATACTTTGCTACTTCCTCCATCGGTGTATTGGTGGAGTTCCCCCCCCCCCTCATGCCACACACACTGGAGGAATTTTTTATGATGTATATATGTATAGGTGCATATGGGTATACGTGTGCATGTGTGTATGTGTGTACATCTGTATGTGTGTATGTGTGTTCAAATAGCATGAATAGAAATGTCAAACTAATATTGACCCACCCACAAATATCTTAGTTGAGAATGAGCAACCTCAGACTGCTGCACACACTTCTGTTAGTTTGGAATGGGTACATATGTTCATGTGTGTATGTGTGTACAAATAGCATGAATATAAATTTCAAACTAATACTGAAACATCAAAGTCAACAAAATTGAATGAAATAATAATGATGACTATAATAGCACTGCAATTGTAACATATGCAATGCAACTGTTATGTGTTCTGACACTGAAAATTGTCATCATACATTTGGCTGAGTTAGAAGTGCCACTCGCTAAAACACTGAGGCAGATGGCAAGTTCCAGTCACTCAGATGGAACTTGGAAGAGGTGTGACACCAGGTGCCAAGCGGAAGTGTTGCAGCTTTCTTGGACAGTTTCTGTGTTCTGCACTGAGTGTGAAGGTGTCAGCGTTTTTGTCGCTTGGAATAGGTCTGAGAATAGATTGGATTTTGTATTTAATGGACCAGTGCCACACCTCACTGCACACACTTACTTTTGAAGGCACAGACTTGTCAGGTACAACTGGAGGATTACTATGCAGCATGTTGTAAAAGCTAAGGCTCGAATATGTGGCTGTGTAGGCAGGCTATGGTGAAATCAATCAAGACAAAGAGAAAGGAAGAGTAAAAAAGTGTAAAGAAGAAGAGACCCAGACAGCACACAGTCGTCGGCCCGACGGCGGCCCGACGGTGGAAAACGCCGTCGGGCCGACGTTGTTTTGTCCAACCATCCCCCGCCAGTCGCCCGACGGCCGGCCTACCGCCGTCGGGGCGACGGAGAGACAGCCGCGTCGCCCGACGCCGTCAGGGCGGACGGCGGCCTGCCACCGTCGGGCCGACCGGCGAACAAATGCCGTCCGGTCCGACGTTGTTTTGTCCAACCTCCCCGCCGTCACCCGACGGCGGCTGCCGCCGTCGGGGCGATGGCGACAAACGCCGTCGGGCCGACGAGCCGAGAAGACACTGTCACTGTAGTGTCAGTACGTACAGCGTACAGGTGTAAAAATATTATTTTATTCAAAATTAATAGAAATCGAGAACCCATACCATATCAATTTAATATAGTCTGTACGTATTGACACAATAGTGACAGTGTCTTCTCGGAAAAAACCAAGATGGCGATCCTTCGTAAAAATTCCGTACAGGGTAATTCAAATCGTATTAACACGAATAATTCCATTAATACTTCGTAAAAAATTACAAAACTTTTACAAAATAATCTAAACATATTAATAAACAAACCTGGTAAATGATTCCTTAAAATTCCTGGGATTTCTGGAGTTATTGGTAGAAAAAGAACACTGATCAACAATCGCACGTGTTCCGCTGGCGATTCGAAGTAAACAAACCGTATCGGATAATTCAAATCAAATTAACACGAATAATTCCATTAATAATTCGTAATAAATTACAAAACTTTTACAAAATAATCTAAATATATTAATAAACAAACCTGGTAAATGATTCCTTAAAATTCCTGGGATTTCTGGAGTTATTGGTAGAAAAAGAACACTGATCAACAATCGCACGCGTTCCGCTGGCGACTCGAGCCGAAATCCAAATTTAAAGAACTGCGCATGCGCGGCCCACCACCGTCGGGCCGACGATGGCTCGACGGTGTACCAAGTGTGGAAAATGAATGCAAACCTGCGGCGGCCCACCACCGTCGGGCCGACGGAGGCCCGACGGTGAATCAAAAGTGGAAAGGGATTGAACCCTAATGTCTAAACACCCTTGCACCACGCCGACGGAGGCCCGACGGTGACTCAAAAGTGGAAAAGGTTTGAACCCTAACGTCGGAACACCACCGTCGGGCCGACGATGGCCCGATGGTATACCAAGTGTGGACAATGAATGCAAACCTGCGGCGGCCCACCACCGTCGGGCCGACGGAGGCCCGACGGCTCAAAAGTGGAAATTTGGATTGAACCCTAACGTCGGAACACCGCCGTAGGGCCCGACGGTGGCTCAAAAGTGGAAAGGGATTGATTCCTAACATCGGAAATCCACCGGTGGCCCGACGGCGGCCCAACGGTGGAAAGTCGATTGCGACGGTGCGACCAATAGCCGATGTCGGCCCAACGGCTGTGTGCTATCTGGGGAGAGTGGTGTTCTCTGTGGTGGAGTGGTTAGAGTGTCTAACTTTTCTCTAGGTCAGACTCCTAATCTGAAGGTCAGTGGTTCGATTCCCCGTGCCCCCACCTCTGCCAATTTGGATTTCCACTGCTGTGTAGAACTTACAGCGTCATCAAAGGCCAGTTTCTCTCATACCATGTCTATGTGGTGTGGGAGGTCAACGATCCCTTGGGTCGGTAAAAGTGTAGGCTCGGGCTTTCTATTGACAAACTGTCTAATGGTGAAAGCAAGTCTATTCAGCCTTATCCATGATAGGCAGTATAAATCTTCAAGAAAAAAAAAAAAAATAATAACTGTATAATCTAATATATTCAATTACATCCAAGATACATATATGTATACAGGAAATGCATACGACCAGACGGGATGGCTGAATGAGTTAGAGTGTCCGTCTCCCGTGTTGGTAGATTGTGGGTTCAAACCCTGGTCGAGTCAAACCAATGACTTAGAAATGTATACTTGCCGCTTCCTAGCCTGGCGCTCTGCATTATTAGGATAGGGCAAGGAGTGGTTGGCTCAGTGTCAGGATAATGTGGTATCAGGTCATGGTGCTGGCGGCCTGGTCTCCCAGTGGGGCAGCACTATAAATTTGCCATGAATGTGCACTGTCACAAGTCAGTACCCATCCTGATATCACCCTAAATGTTGCTAGGACGTAAAACAACAACAAACAAACATGAAATGCATACGCATGTGTGTAAATGTATGTTAAGTAACCAGTTGACTGTAACCATGAAGATTTCCAAGAACCAACGGGTCTGTTATCAAGCAGGCTGTGCATGTACATAGGTTAAGCAATGGATAGGACTGCCCTCAACATACTGTGCAAATGTACGCTTAGTGTGGATTTGGGTCATGGTCACTGATCCATGATTACAGCCAAACTTAAGCCGTGTTCACACGGGCAAAATGTGAGGCGAATCAGGCAAATCGAATCAGGTGAGGCGAATTAGGCATCCGTTCACACGGGCAGTACTTGGGCCGGAAATCGAAATCTGCGCATGAGCAAGTCCAGACGAACCAGCGCCATTTTGGGTTCGATGACGCCGGCACCAGAGAGTGTGGGTTCGACCTAGATATGTAATGACTGAATCGTATTGGTTTGGAACGGTCAAAACTTCTGCTGGGCAGTGAAACCCTACAAATAAATCATGAAAAAAATATCTGTGCATAGATAGCGGTTTCATTAATTAAATTATATAATATGCGCTTTTGATCGACCGGAAAGTCAACAAACTAAGGTCTCGACTGCGCATGCGTGTCACTTCCTTAATCCGCATCAGTGCGTCCACACGGGCAAAATAAATCGAATCATAGAAATCGCCTCACGTAAACTACCTCGCATAGGTGGTTTACATTATCTAGATCACGTGAATCGAATTAGCCCTAATCCGCCTCAGACGTCCGTTCACACGGCAAATGTGAGGCGAACTAGGCAAGTCGCTTTCTACGAATCGATTTACATTGCCCGTGTGAACACGGCTATAGAAACTGAAGATAGGGGTCCCACTGGCAGATATTGGGACACTCCAGCCCGTGTCCAACAGGAGTGTATCGGTGTGTGATGGGAGTGGAAAGAGGTAGCTGGGTATGGGGCTGGGAAGGGGGGGGGGAGTTTACATCCATACCAAACTGATGTACATAATTATAATTATTAATTATTTTAATTGCCCATGACACTGAACACTTCTACCATCTTATATGAATATGAATTATATATAATTCATCTAGCAAGGTGTTGTGTAACGCATTTAACAATATGCTGCATACATAAAGCTGTGACTCCAAATTAGGGAAATATCAACATCATTTGCAGGATTTTCTAAACATGAAGAACAGTACTAATGACATAAATACAAGAATAATATAGATATGAAATAACATCACAGAATAAGACCAAATTACAAAACATCTTCTCTCATAATAATAATAATAATAATAATAATAATAATAATAGGAAACCATATTGGGATAAATATTTATGAAACTCATTAAATCCCATATTGTTCACAGAGAGAACAACAGGTGGTGACATGACTATGCCAGACTGGTACAGTGATCCCACTCCACTCCCACCCCACACACCTGCAGTGGCCATCATTAGGTAGACTGCTAAAACAACAATCCATCTGCCCTTGTGTATATTAGAGTAATGGTTTACATCATAGCATAGCTGAAATAGGTCACCCCTATTTGTTTCTATATGAAAACTCTCTTGGTTTTTCAATACGCCTTGAGAAACCAAAGCCATGTTCACACGGGCAGTTAATTCGACTCATATAAATCGCCTTGCCTAGTTTGGCTCACATTTGGCGTGTGAACGCGCGGCTGAGGCGGTTTAGGGCTAATTCGAATCATATAATTCGGATTTTATAAACCACCTATGTAGGTGGTTTATATGAACCAAATGTTATGATGCGACTTATATCGCCCATGTGAACGCAACCGACTTACTTGATGCGGATTAAGGACGTCAAATGCATGCGCAGTCGAGACTTGAGTTTGTTTATTTTCCGGTCGATCAAAAGTGCATATTATAGAATTTAGTCTATAAACCGCTAGCTGCGCGCAGATATTTCTTTCATCATTTATTTTTAGGTTTTCACTGCCCAGCAGAAGTTTTGATCGTTCCAAAACAATACGATTCAGTCCATAGATATCTGGTTAGTATGGACTTGCTCATGCGCAGATATCCACTTCCGCCTTAAACCGACTCAAGCACTGC